>DWLI01002772.1:0-12676 GCA_018249915.1 Cecropterus dorantes dorantes
TATTTTTTAAATTCGAACCAGTAGTTCCTGAGATTAGCCCGTTCAACCAAACAAACTCTACTGTTTTATAATATTAGAAGATAGATAGGTAGAAGATAAGAAGATATTTCATTGACTTTTTGTTTTCAACTGAAATTATGACAGTCGAATGTTATGATAGATGAAAAAATATGGCAGTCCCTAAATATGCAGACGAGTAGCACAAAATGGATACTCTAACATTTAAACAGAGGGTTCTAAACACAATCTTCGGAGATGCAGAAATGTAAATAATGAATTTCAATTTTTGTTCTGCGGTTTTGTCCTTCTCTTTGTATGCTTGCAGCATCTGTGACGTAAATAATCCTATATTATGACTGTAGAAAACGTTATATAATGTCATCTAGACTAATACAAAATTATACTAAAATGACATCATCTTATACCGTACACATCCATTATTGCCCCACTGCTGGGCAGGGGTTCCACCCAGAATGAGAGGTTTAGGCGATGTTTACCGCGCCGGCCAAGAGCGAATAGGTGGACTTAATACACCCTTGAGAACGTTTTAAAGAGAACTTTTAAGTGTGTAGGTTTTCTCCCACTGTTTGCTTTTATCGTAATCATAATTAATTTCCAATACACACATCATTTTAGATAAATCAATGGTACGTGCTTGGGATTCAAATTTCTGGCTTTTGATTGAAAGGCGGAATTTCAACCATTGGACTGTTCCAACCATGTGAATGCTCGGACCATGCAATATGTCACTGCAAAATTTTATAAAAAATTCAAAATGAAAACCGTAAGATAACATTGTGAGTTAGCAACGATGCGGGCACCCTTGTCCCTTTTAAGGGTTAGTCCGCCTGGTGACACGGGTGCCGCGTCGGTCAGTGCGGTCGTGACCGGCTCTTAATGAGCTACGGTTCACACGAGGACCTAAAGTACGGAATCAATAACGAGCTCTATTTTTAGGTTCGTTATTATTAGGTGGGATGTTTGTTGATGTTAGTCTGAAGGTGATTTAGTAAACTTTAACTGTTTGTCTCTCCTATTCTATTTTTAAAATTCTATTTCTTATTTATCAGTATGATTTATTATCATTCATTTATTTCTTTTTATTAAATCTATTGTTTTTTTGTTTAGGGTCTTGAGTGCTCCTCTGGATCCGTCGAAACCCTTAGAATTATGTGGAATATTTTATGCTTCTGTTCTATTGAAACTATATAAATGTCAGAAACAAATATGGTGAGTACACATACAATATGTACTGTATATATTGTCAAATGCGTCACTTCACTAGGGATAACTTTTAACGAACCTCGTCGACCGAAAAAAGAGGCAAAGAGGACTTTGAGTGACAAAGGACACACAATTGATAGTGGCGCCAAAGGAATCGCCGAACAATGAACACGTGCGGCGATAGGACGGCGCGTAGGGATGGCATGTCGAGGAGGATTTTAAATTTATATTGTATATATGTGCCGAGATATCGTATTTCCTTGATAGGTTGTTAGAAGGTGACGTCAACTTGAACGTGGAGTTGCAACATTCTGCATTTCAAAGCCTGGGAGTTTCTGCAAGACAAGTATTTTGATACAGGTGGACCTAGGGCCTGGGGATTAGGTACAGACATTTAGTTGTCCTTTCGAAAATTGATACGCATTGTAGATTTAATTGTCTCATTTTGCAACGTTATGATGCACAAACAGTTCTTGAGCTGCACATAAATCTAGAGAATTAATCTGTTTGAACAAAATTTACAGTTTCGTTTAGACATGCAGCTATTTTTTTGTGGATCCTGATTGTTGCACTTAAAGTCTAACGTTATTCGAAAAGTATGGCGACATTGGACATTGGACATCTTAACTCTTTTGGATAATTAAATTCGGACATGTTTTTGTACATGGCTATAAGTCCACCTAAAAATTTATTGTACGGTTTTGTAATATGTATTTAAAATACATAGTAAGGTTTAAGCTCTCAACTTAACAGTAAGAAACCAAAAAGAAAAAGAAGCAAACGAGCGTGCAGTCCACATGATGGTAAGGGACGCTCATAGACATCTATAACTAATCCCATCTTATCTGAGACTTGCCACGGACGCATTGCTTCCCCTAATAACTATGTTGGGAGCCTCGAATAAGTATAGACACACGGAAGAGTGTAAGGGAGACCCCATACCACAGTCTTAACAGTAGTGTTGAACCTTTATACCTATTTCTACTATACTTTCTTTAATATACTTAGCATCCTTAATATACTTCCCACAATGCTTCCGTCCTGCCGCTGAGCGGCGATCCTTACGCGTAAACTACGTAACATAGTACGTAACGATGTGACGAATCAGCGGCGCGCAAGCTCCGAACGGATCAAATTAAAATTAAATCGCGCGCTCTGATTGGTCGACGCGCGGGGGGTGGTAGCCGAGGCGCGGGGGAGGGGACGTTCGCGATCAATACCGAGTGTTACGTAACGCTCGCCGCTCGCCTTCGTTTAGTTTAGGTTTAGTTGTTAGCGGCGACCGAATTTGCCTTTTCGAATTGCTTCACTTATTGAAACTGACCGCCTTATAGTATGTTTTACCCATTATTTCCTGGGATTTAATTATGTAGGATAAAAATAAATGTAGCGTCTCATAAAGGATTTTTTAAAAATACGATATTACGTCGGCTTTAGGTGATAAAATTGACAAGTTTAAAAATGTAGAGAAAGCGTATTACCTGTCGTTAATTGAAGTCGGTTCGAACTGTTTTTAAAAATAGTTGTTGTTTGACTTTAGAATAATAAGGGCGATTTTTACTGGCAGAATGGGGTAAAGAATAAAACATAAAAAGAGATTTACTATTTATAACTTAATGTTGACTCTGGTTTCAAAAAGATTGCGCAAATTTTATGACTCCTTTATTTTAGTTTCACTTAGTTACTTTTTACGTGAAGCTCATGTGGATTAAAATGGTTTTTACGAGTGAAAGAAAAGGTGCAGGTAGAAATTAATTATCACTGTTTTACTGCGTAGGAAAATATCGTGAGGAAACCTACACGCCTGAGAATTTTTAAAAAAAGTTCTCAAAGGTCTGTGAAGTCTACAATTTCGTATTTGGCCAGACGGACTATGGCCTAAAATTCTCTCAATTTGAGACGAGTCGTTACCACCAGTGCGACAATTATTGCGTTGACGACGAATAAGTCCAGAAAAAAATTGATCTACATTAGAACGAAGAAGCCGGAAAATGGATTTTAGAGTAGATTAGTAGAGAGTATTAAATAGAGTTTAGATATGTCTATGGACTGCCTATTATGAGCGTCCATTGCTCCGTTTTGGGCGGAGATTGGAATTTCATAATCGGATTTACGGATGAAATAGGATTTGTAGATTGTACTGTTTCTAGCCTCTCCAAAACTTCTTACTATTATCGTAAGCATCCCGAAACAAGTACTTCTCACGAAAAAGGTCAAATATTACTTTTGTACCTACAACCTATTTCCTTTATACTTACAGCCTTCTGACATGTATATCTAACACGGTGATTTTGCTTAATCTCAATGGATTAGAAATTTATTGTTTATGAACTAAAAATACGCTGCACTAGCAAAGTAAACTGAAAGGCAGAAAAATAAGAATGAATTGATTAACAAATTAATTAAAGTTATTTTTATAAAAAAAAAATGTAATATAACGAAATACACATACCACTGAACGAGTTTTAATATAATTTTAACTTTGGTCCTCACTTTGGAGGCGACTGATGTAGTCCTTGGGAGTAAAAACGAATCTGTGATTGACTTTAGATATGTTGTTCTATATGAAGTTGTTTGCAGATATTTACGAGCGGCAGTGACGACTCTCTACCAGATGGACTACATGCTCGTTTGCTACAATCTTCTAAAAAGTCAGCGAACCTTATCTTGCAGAACATAGTAGTATTTGTACTGCCAGCTTCCAGTGGAAGTGCCGGCACAGTCTTAGAGTAATAGTTCTAACACCTGAAATAGAACTGGCTTTAGGATTTTAGTAGAACAGCTTGTGGTTCGAATCCGGAACCGCCGAACTTATTTCTGCCTAATAACAGCAGTGTTATGCGCTGCTGTGTTCTGGTGTGCAGGGTGTGGTAAGGTAGACCTACTTTTCCGAGGCATTCCATCTTAGTCCTCTGGGTAGCATCGCATCTCTGGCTAACCTTAAGTGAGACTTTGATCTTACCTAAGGTTGATTACAGACATCCATGAGCGCAGTAGCCACTTACCATCAGGTGGGCGTCATGCTCGTTTTCTACTTCCATACTATAAAAAAAAATCTTAATATTCACTTTGTGAATGTTATGAGGTTTGGCTATATTTATTAAGATACTAATATACACACGGATAAGAAGCAATTCGTAAGACTGTCACTATAAAACAAACAGTAGCAGATTATATTAAAGACGACATTCAAATACGAGTAAATCTATAAAATAGAAAAAAATATGTGACAGAATTCGCGGTCGCTTTCATAATATACCGGCCATTTTCTCCGCTACGTCATAACGTTAGTGCCACGTGATCAAATGGAAAGATTTATACGTCCGCGGGGACAGCTTTGCGGATTATCCGTGGAAAGATTTTATGTACGAGATGGCCGCCCTGCCCATTGTCCGGATATAAAGTTGGGTTACTCGGATTTCAAGTTATTATTTTAGGTCGACGTGAATAGTGACGTCATAGATTCAAGGTTATGTCCTGTTTAGTATTATTTGTAAGTATTCTTTGAGGTGGTAGAACTCTTTGTGGTTTGACTCTGGAGGCACCACCGCTACTATATCCGCCTAATATCAGCAATCTTATGTGTTGCTGAGTTCTTGTCTGAAGGGTGTGGTAAGGAAAATATATATAATCCTTAGGGGTAGCAACACACCTGTTGTTAATCTAGACTTTGCTAGTTCTACTTACTTTTTGATGGATGTTCCGTAGTCCTACTGTTGAGCAAGTTTCTCACCGACTAGAGAAGTTTAGACAGTATAAAATTAATCGACCTTTGGAGTCATTATTCGTATCATTTATCACAAATTAAAACATTTTCTAAATGATTTAGTTCCTTCCAGTTTTCAATTAAAAACTAAGTACCTTTTTAAACTTCTTTACCTTCAAAAGTTAGGTTAGAATTCTCCTTTTATTTTACCTTTGAAAGTTCTCCTTGTTCGTCCGTTCTTTTATGTTTAAAATCGATATTTTTTTTATCTGTATTCTAACCTAATTATGCATTTCTACCATCACCCAGAACTGATAGGTAATGTTACTCACACTCATCACAAAATCAACACGTTGGAAGAAGAGAAAAAGAAGAAAATGTAAATGTTTAAATATAGCAGTATGTACATGGTACATACTTTTATATTTATGCAAATTAAGCCGTAGGCACATGCGTTCGCGGACATAATCCACCGGCTGTTAAGCTCATCGTCCATTTGCATCTGATATCCAACTCGTTCTCTATGCAAATAATATCTGCATATGATATGATAATCAGATTGCGTATGATGCTAGCTGGTTCTATTTTGCTGAAGTAAATGTGGCTTGCTTGATGATAATGCTCAGAGATAAATGATATGGTTTTCATTTGTATTGTACACAGATTATCAGCTACCATATTTTTGTTACACCACCATCGGATCGGAACACGACCTCAATTCTGAACATCCGACTAGAAAATCAGCGGTTTTTTCCTTTTTCCTTTGAATTATATATTTCATCGTAATAAGGTAGAATTGAGTTATAGGATTAGTTTTTGTGCCTTTATGTTTCTAGTATTTTCATAATATATGTTTCCGTCTTCTAGTTAAAGTGCAGTTAAAAGTAGATCGCTCTTATGAAAAATAACTTTGGAAAATTAAATTTACGCTTAAAATAGAAACTTCAAAGATCGATTACGTAAATATATGCTGCAAATATTTTCGTTATTTTGTTTTCTCAAATAACTTGGATCCTTCACCTAGCTTTCAAGTTGAATTATGTGACTTTGCTTCGCATTAATGGAACCACTCAAAGACATAGCAAGAATGTATAACCTTAGTACAATGTAGACATTCTCAAGATACGTCAGAGCTAGCCGTGACCTATTTACCAAGGCCTTATCGCTCCAGGCGATCTACACACATAATGTACTTAGTCATTACGAACGGAAGTGTGGGTGGATGAATTGAGAGGAAATTAACTTTTATGTTTACCGATTATTCTCATTACGAGCGGTTAGGTTAGGTTAACCAATAAAATTTGCTCGATAGAAAAACAAATCTTTTCACTAGAAGTAATCAACGATAATATTGAAGATAGTAGCATAGCATACCCTGAGCACTTTCAGGATATTCCAATCTTATTTAATCTATTACTCGGTTTTCCAGGCATTCGAGCTTATGCCAGGTAGATATCTAAAATATGAATTGAGATGTTGATTCTGAATCTCGTTGTCGTTCCTTCTTTTCCGGTAGATTTGGTTTATAGGCGACGAGAAATTTCATTCAGATGATAGACGTCATTGTGTGACTATTATATTGCTCCCGTAACCAACACCTTGTACATTAAGTGCATTATTATAGCAAATCTCCTGTGTTTGAAGAGTTTCATGACCAATAAGAACTTCTAAGGGTTCTTGGTACGCGATACTGCCCTAATTGGGAATGTATCCTGATATTTTTACACCTGGGTTAAGAATGTAAGTCAAACGTATAAATTATATACTTGATAGAAAATATGGTTAATAAAAATATATACGAGTAAGAAGGAATTTTTACGATTGAAACACGCGAAGTCACGTCACGGTATAATAAACAACTGAGAATATGAGTTTAGGACGTGAACCACATTTCTTGTGAAAATAAAACCGTTTCATGAGACCTCACGTAAGTAATTTTAAGTCAATTACAAAATCTTATGACTTTCTTGCTAATGCTTGTTTTTGTCTTGGGATTTCTTGGAAATTTCATTATCATTCGAGATTGACAATTCATTTGTGAACATTCTACGTGAGATGAGGATTTCTTTAGTGATTTCATCATTTGTAGTATTTTTTTGGGATCTTTATTTATTTAAAACATAAGTCCCACCTACAGTTGATTGTACATGCCTTAGAGATATGAGATTCATGTGAACTCCGTTTTCTACCTAAACTTTATTAAACATTTTTGCAATTATTTACTATGAAGCATTATTGTATTTTCAAACATTTTCCAGACTCGCTAGTAATTGTAACAACGCTGTCACAACTCTATTCACTTGCAACACATAAAACTGTTTGTTCAGTTCCATTGTCGTAGAGTTACGTTTCCCCACATCGCGCTCCTGTAGACTTTTTAATAAATGGCTCTATTACAGTAACTTTAGCTGCGTCCTCCTGTTTTCATGTCTCATCGTGTTATTTATTATTATCGCCGTCGGCCATATTACTTTGTTGCTTGGAACGTTGTTTCTCGCGTTTGCTCATTGAATTTATCGTCGTTTCAGAAGCTATTAAGTCCTTATATTATGTTTTATGGAATGGTCTCTGTTTTTGGTTTGTAAAATATTTAATCGGTACTAATTAGTTGTTCTAGTTTAGTTGAACTAATATTTGAGATTATAACAAATATTTTTGCAATACACAATGTAACTATAAAAAGCGTAGATTATACTATAAAAGGATTTGTCAGCTTCGTCGGCAAACAACATTTTGTTTGTAAATCCGACACCCCGTGCGACGATTCAGGGTTTCGCTTAATCGCTTAAGCCGCTCGAATCGACGACCTTGCTTAGTTGAATCCAATCCTTTCCATGAACACTAGTGTATGGAATTATGTAGAAAAATGTTAATGAAATATCATTAATCATTTAAATACTGTATGTATCTCTAGTGGGTGTAGCGGTGGTAGTGGTAAATAGTGTAATGATATAAAAATGAAATATATGTAAAGATAAAATATCGAGAGATATTGAATAATGTTTAATGCATTGATTTACATTATTATGAACTCATCCATTTTAATTCGCATCTCATTAAACAGCATTATCGTCTATTTCGACGCACACCTCATTAAACACGAGCATATCTGTTTCCAAACAGTTAATGATGACAAAACTTTAAAATATCACGTTGCCCGCGCAAATAGGGCGATCGATACGACGTCCGCTTCATTTCGTAAATGGCTCTGCGCTTATGTATCTCCATCTGTATTTTTGACGCTGCAAATGAAATTACTGTCTCTTTATTTTAAAGTGATAGTACGTGAAGATTTTCTCAAATCAACTTCATTGCCCTCTTTACGGTTACTTCTTTCTTGTAATTTAATGTAATGTGCTGTTCTACTTGTATTAAATGAATGTTAACGCATTTTTATATTGTAGTATTTATACGCAATGTTCCTGTAATTGAATGGTTTTATTTTTTTAATAAGTGTAAAGGTTTAAAGGTTGCGTTTAAATGAATAGATAATAACACTGGATTAGAAATTTCAACATAACATTATAGTTTCATTCAATCTAATCATTAAGTTTTCTTAATGCTTATAATCCTAACTGACGGACAGACAGTGTATGCCTTAGACCAGTGGGCTTAGGAACACGAAATTCTTAATATGCATGAACAAATTTTCAAAAAAATTCTTCCTTACTAAGATCCAAATCTTATAAAGGAAGTAAACCAATTTTAAAATGCGACATAACATGGCATTCATTCGTCTAATAGTCTTGTACACGACTAGTATATGTATATTTGTGCGATGCAGGTATCCGTGGTCTCAAACAGACGCTTTTCCATTCGACGTGACGTCACTATTAATTCCAAGAAAGCTTCCATGATTGAAATCTTACCCGCGTTCATTCTTCTATTTTAACAGCTTTTGCGAGAGGTTTTTAGCTCTTTGTCTTTTTGCTTCCTTCGTATAATATCGGATTTAATGGTACTTTTTAACTGTATTTTTAGCGTAGGATGTATTTAAGTATACAAAAGGGTTTAATGCTCATCATTTTATTATTTTGTATTTTAACTCTATTATAATATTTTTCATTTTGAATTTCATCATTTATGACCAGGATATTTAAGGAGCTATTGAATTGCTTATATTAATCGGGCTAGACTCTGTTATATAAAACAGAAGCATTAATGTCAAGATAAACATTGGCGAATTTCATATTGGACGCTAAAATTGTTAATAAAGGACCTGCGGCAATAAAGACGTCTGTTGTCCGTGCCAACTTGAATTTGGTGAGGATCCAAAAAGAAATTCGCGAAAGTGACGCAACACTCAGACGTGATGCTTAATGGCATCGCGTCGTTCAGCCAAAGATTTGGCACTAGTTGTGTATGGGGCTGGGACGTTGTAATACATCATCCAAGTTTCAACGTCCCGGTTTTTGAACAATTGTGTCTGGTATCCTATATTAAAATTTAAGCTTGATTCACAATGGTCGAGCCGAATTTACGAGATGTTGGCGTGCATTATTTTGTGAATGGAGCTTCATCTTTGTTTCAGGATTGTAGCTTTTCATATCTTGGTACCTATACGCCAGGATTTTTAGTTTTAAGTTCCTTTTTCAATTTAAAAAAAAGACTCCTTGGAATTTTACAAAAAAATATTTGCTTAGGGATACTTTTTGTTATTTTGCGGTTCTTTTAAATAAGGGAGCATTGCTAACATTTTGAAACAAAAAGGTTACTTTCTTATACTGAAACTTATTCTTTCATTTCAACTTTGTTCTTATTCATTGATGCATAAAAATAAATATATCTGGTATTGAAACAACTCGTAACCCACTTTCCATTTAACTTTATTGATTTCCCCAGGCATCTCAGAGCGGCCGGAGGTATAGAGTCGAGACGAAAAGTGCTCTTTCCTGGAAATAGCTTCGCAGTACTTCATGGTTGGAAAGTTGATGATTTCCTGCTACTATTTATGCAGTTTTTGTTCCTTTATAGTTTTATCGTTTTTTTTTCTAATAAGGCTGTGATGTGAGATTTAACCCTCTCGTATAATTAGTGTGAGTGTTCCGACAAATTTTCTTGCCTTTATATGCGTAGACTTACAATACATTATAATATAAACATTTAGTAACTACTTAACCCCCTTAGGTTTTGTTGGTGTCTACATGTAAAATAAAGCTAATGTCTAAAATTGTAGTTTTATAGTCAGCTTCTGAGATTAAGGCTATGTTACTACATTACTCAAAAATGGATTTATACGTTATATATAATTATATAGATCTATATTGATATAATCATCACTTGTGCATAGCACTTATCTAAACCTAGTTTTTTTATGTTTTCAAAAAAACTCTAGCTGTTTTCTTGTTTTAATTTAATATTGTGTTATATAAATTTTGAAGAATAAACATCAAATCCTTGCTTGGCAAGAATAATCTGGAAAATGAGGAAAAATGCGCAGATATTTTGCGGTATTAAAATTGATAGCAGATAATGTTTTCCATTTAGCTCGCTCCGGTTCACTCGGGCTTGCGGCGTTGTTAAAATGGACGATTTATCCGAGCTCAGTCACGCTGATGTTTTTATTATAATTCTCCTTTTTTATGTTATGTTCACTGTTAATCTTTGTTAGTGCTACCGCGTAATATCTGAGCTTGGACGTCAGCTTATAAAATCGGTTTAGGAGGCTTACTAAGAGTTATGTAACTCTAAGATTAATTTAACTGAAGTCTAAGGATAGGTGGAGCATGTAACGTAATTAGTCTCTTCGACTTGTTCTTCAAGTACAGGAAAGGGTTTGTGATAAATCATTATCCACGAATGTAATATATGAATAAAAAACAATCATAAAATTTATAAAACTTAATATTTGTAACAGTTTAAGTCTCAGTAATTATTTTAGGTCTTAAAAGTATCACACCGATTAGGATATATTATTCGAGTTAATTTATAAAAATAAAGTGCTAAGTAGGCTTTTTTCATCAATTGTTGCTTTAACTACAAGTCTTAAACGTTCCTGTCGAGGTCACGTTTAATTGAAACTAAGGGTCAATTTATCATCTCGTGCTTTATTGTTAACTCACGTACAGTTAGCTTTTCAATTTAATTTACGAGTTGTTGCTGGCCCAGCCTCCGCCCAACCCTTCTCGTTGTAGGAACCTTATCTAGATTAGACGGATTATCGGCGCCCATTTGTCTAACAACCGAGAGCTTGGGGCTCTTGTATTTGATTTCTACATTCATGGTTTGTTCATTGTTATTCTGTAATATTATTTGAATCTATAGTTCAATTTTGTCTATTATACAACGTTTTTGTTCTTGTTGACATTTATAATTTATCTTTTCCAATGTTTGATATAATCAAATCTTCGATTATTATAACATTTTCATGTTTTTCTCTTGAATAAGAATAATAGGATCCTCTCAGAATAATATCTTACAAGATATTGGATCCAATAATTCAGTTGTTACCCGAATTGACAGCCTCCGTATAAAACTGCGCAGTGAAGTCTGCGGTAATAAATAACGGCGCACGGAAAGTATTGGAAAATAAAATATGTAGAATCTTATACTAAATAAGAAGAAAACTCTAGCACTATCTGACAGATAATGCGCACCTAAAATAGGTGAGTCTAGAAGCAGGAAATTTTGTAATGGAGTTTTTTCATGTAACTATGTTACATGAAATGATTATAGAAATTTCACCCCCTGTAACTATGTTACATGTAACTATGTTACATGAAATGATTATAGAAATTTCACCCCCTAGGAATTAATTGCGAATTAAATACTGTAGCGAATTAATTCATGTTTTAATTTCCTTTATTACGTAAACCGTAGTTAGGCTAAGAAGATGAGATCACACATTTCATAAATTTGAGGAGTCCAGGATTACGATTTTAACTAATAATAGCTCCATCCACACGAGGATTTTCTCTAGTGTCATGTTTGGGTGTCATAGACACAATAAAGTCAAGTACACAAAATCCAGACCCATGACAGAAATATGATCGTACAGATGTCTGAATTATCGGAGGACGAACTCGGAGATGAGATGAGATCTAATTACCAACCAATGTGTTACAGCATATACTGTTACCACGGTAGAAAGGTAACAGGTTATTTTGGAATAATAGTTAATATTAAAATGAAAATTTGTTAATTTGTTGAACAAATTAAAGAAAATCTAACATAAAAATGTACAGTGTTTTTTACAAACTTTAAATCAGGTTTTAATAAAGCTGTCGACGCCCTGCGCCGTCATTGTTTCATTTCCGCTTCAACGAAGTAATTGCTTTCGAAGCTGTTATTTCGTTCGCTCTTGACGTGTCATTGCAACATTTTCATATAAACTCAAACGAGTAACGCAAACATTTATTGACATGCTCTTGCTGTGTGAATTTTCATTTCCACTCGCATTGACACAATAGCATGATAAAATGTCAATCATGCTATTGTACAACGCAAACTTTTAAAATTTTTGAGCTCATATTCACGTTCCTCTTTTGCAATACCTCGTTAAAGTTATGAATAGCTAATAAATTGCTTCGATATAACGTTAGAGCTGTTAATTTGAAGTCATTCTTACTAAAACGAGTTATCTATCGATCTGTCATTATCTTTCTTAACGTTCATCATTAAGCAGTCTTCAAAGATATTTCGAATTGATCCATTAGAATTACATCCCAGAATATAATCTATATAGCTAAATATTCGGGTCCAGAGAGCGTCAATGTGAATGGTAATGAAGCATTTACCCTATTAGTG
>DWLI01002773.1:0-12676 GCA_018249915.1 Cecropterus dorantes dorantes
GATCAATTAAACTTCGTGAAATTTGATTCTTCCTTTAATTAGACTTAATTAGACTAGCACTGTTGAAAGCTAATACTGGTTTTCTAGGCTTGATTTGAAGCTTAATCTAGTTTTGGACTGCAACGTCTCTAAAACTCTAATAAACTCTGAGGATATCTCAAAGAGTATTTATTTCAAATCAAGTCCGACTTTACATAGCTGATTTGGCGACCTGTGTGGCGCATATCGATTCAACTCGAAAACATCTCCATGGTTTGACTATTTATATGTCTTTGTAAGTGAGCTACCCTAAATACGAGGCGCCCATCTTAGTCCTCATATGTGATAGCATTGTCAACCCATTATTGTCCCACTGCTGGGAGCGGGTCTTGTCTCAGAATCAGAGTGTAGGCTATAGTCCACCGCGCTAGCCAAGTTTTAATTGGCAGACTTCACACACCTTTTAGAACTCTTTTTTTTTAAATAACTCATAGATGTGTTTTCCTTCACCGTAAAACAGTGATAAACAGTGATAATTTTTAATACGCACATCATTTAGAATTAATCGGTGGTGCGTGGGATTCAAACCTCGGACGCTCGATTGAGAGGTCGAGTTTGAATCATTGGCTTTCACAGGACACGTAAGCCTTTGTCCCTGTAAATACCTAGTAACAATTTCATTAAAAACAGAATGAATGTAGGACTAGTGTCGAATTTTGCATTCAATTAAGTGGTTTTTCATCCGAATTTGGTATTGACTATTCAGTATAGAGGAGGTTTAATTAAAAAGCAAAATACACAAAAATAAAACCAAATCCTTTCCACGAATCGGGATAAAATGTATATAAGGTTATTTTCACAACAAAATGTGAAAGTGATGTACATATTGTTTTAATTCTATTTATAAAATTTAGATAACTAACAAATTTGTATGTATTTTGCAGTAGCAAAGGATGATAGAGAAATTACAAATATTTTATTAAGAGAGGATTTATGGAAATTCCACTCCGAAGGGGGTGGAAAGGGTGAAAAACCTTTGTATGCAAGTTCTACACCGTTGAAGTTAGTGATTTGAAAGTTAGTGATTTTAGTAGGCTATATAACATCACGCTATATTTATTTATTTGGTTTTCTTCTTATGTAGTAGCGGGTGAAACCGCGAGACACCTTATAATCTAAAATACAAAAATGATAAGGGAATCAAAATATATTTAGTTATTAAGCAGCATGATTAAATAGGTTTTATTTATAAAAATCATCAGAACATATTAAAAAAAGTAGTGAAGCATTTTTTTTAAGAATATTATAATGACCATTAACAAATTGACTAATAAAACAATAATTTTAACCAATGTCGCAACGATAGTTGCTCAGGCTTTGTTCGTCATGGGTGTGTATACTCCCTTAGTAAATGTACGGAGGTCATAATAAAAAGTAGTACAATCTAGATGAAACTAGCGATCCCTTTTTATAAGTATTAGGAAGATACATCTTCATAAAAAATAAACTTACCTGATACTAGTGGTTTTACCTCGAACAATAGTTAGGGATTTCACGGGCAAGCCTTCGGCTATATCCTTGATAGCGATAGCGAAATCCCTAGGGAGCTTCGTCATATTCCTGGATACTATGTCTTGGAAGTCGAAAAAACATTCACTAAGTTGGAACTGAATGAAGAAAAAAACGTAGAAGAATCTCATCGTCTCTAATTGAGATCGAAAACTAATGAGTTTTGGCCCAAACTAATCAGTTTCTAGAACACTAATGGGGGCCCAAGCTCCAAATCTAGTTGAGAGCTTGTTGAAAGTGATAAATGTAACAGAAACGCCAGTCCGAACTCACGTGGATATGAAATAATTCTGGCGTGTGCTTTCCAAACTTGGGCTATTAAACAGACATAGATGAATTGTGGGCAGAAACGGCATATCTTAATATTTGAAACATATTTTTAATATGCTACAAAACGTGAAGAGTTTTAAATCAGTGGTTGTCATTTGATGCAGAGTTGTATCAACTAGTAAATAGCGCGATAAAATTAACCAAATAGCTTAATACAAATGCGTCATATAGACTCATCGACTCACTTTTATATAAAAACCATTTTAGTTCTCGGGAGTAGCGACGGGCCTGTGAATGACTTCAGAGAGAAACCCTGTTCTATAAAGCTTTTTACAGATGTCTATGGGCAACTGTGGCCAATTATCATCAGGTGGACTGTTTGATCATTTGCCACTCCAATGTAATAAAAGAAGGATTGTGATAAAATTGTAATATAACAGTAGGTTAAACAGAAAAATATTCCAGGTTTCAAAAAATATTTTGCTCTAATTAAAATTTATAGCAAAAATTGTTTTAACATTATAATCTATCTAATCAATTTGCCGTATTGAGATAAGTTAAAATAAGATAAATAACTACCTAACCTAGATCAGGTTGTTATTTATCCTATTTTTACTTATCTATTTTAAATTTATTACTGTTTTTTTCTATCACGCGGGTTTACGCGTGAGGAATTCGTCCGAATGCGTCACGCGTGTCACATTGCCTATGTGTGTTTAATTCTCTAGCCTAATAATTGACGGGTGCGTGCGGGAAAATTGTGCAAGCGTGTTCACACCTCACAAGGTAACAAGAAACGCGTGACAAGAAAAATGCCATTATTGTCAATACCCTTAAATAATCTTTGACGCTGTTCACTAGAGTATAACGTCCTCGCATACTAGGGTCGCTATGGATTGGCGTTTGACGAGGTAAGTGGCTACTTTTCATCGGAAAGGCCTACATGACCGATGGTTTAAAAGCTTTGCCGTGTTACCCTCTAGTTAAGCACCTTGGCCAAGTGGGGTTGACAAACATATGATCGTATGGAGACGTAAAGAGACTTATAAGTGTTGTTTACGAGTATAGTACGATATTTCACATGACGGTACTGGCATAAAAATAATGCTTGATCAATTAAAATTAAAATTAATATGTAATTCCAATTAATCGTTCGATTAAGTTCGGCCTCTTATTCGGAAGGTCCAATGTTCGAATCACAGGCAACTAACTATGAGCGTATTAGAATTGAATATCACTTGTTTATACGGTAAAATAAAATCACAAAAAATCCTATACGCTTGAGAGTTCATTAAAAAATCCATTACGACCTAAACTGTTACTTTGAGAGGAGACCCG
Organism: Cecropterus dorantes dorantes; assembly: GCA_018249915.1. NCBI lineage: Eukaryota > Metazoa > Arthropoda > Insecta > Lepidoptera > Hesperiidae > Cecropterus > Cecropterus dorantes. Next base: position 3,157 of record DWLI01002773.1, read on the forward strand.
TGCCCAGCAGTGGGACTATAACGGGTTGTCATAATTTAATATGTTATATTTAAATATACCTTTAAATTTCAATTCAAATATCAACTCAATTATAAAATAAGTAAAACGTTTATATAGAAACAAACAAAAATAACAATGAACAGAATATTTAAAAAAAATTGTAGGTATGTAATTAAGGTACTCAACTTAAGCAACCTAATATTAATATTTGTTGTGTGATATTGACATGCATCTATACTAATATTATAAAGAGGAAAGATTTGATTGTTTGTTTATTTGTATCGAATAGGCTCCAAAACTGCTGGACCGATTTAAAAAAATCTTTTACCATTAGAATCCTACATTATCCCTGATAAACATATGCTATATTTAATACGAGAAAAAATGGGAATCTGCGTGAAAACTAATCAAAGATGGCGATTATTTTTAAGTCCCGTAGCGAAGCACAAGTGCTTTAGCTAGTTAAATATATAATTTTGAACAAAAAAATCGTTTCAAGCAGTCGGGTTTTTTGAAAAGTTACTTATTTGAAAAGCGATCTCTGCTAAGCAATGGAACTGAATAGGTCTTCGATACAGATATATTAATTTTCACCGTTCGATAGCTGCTCAATACGATATGTTACGTCAGCCAGATTGAGTGCCACTTTCAGGAATAAGTACCTATTCTATTTTTGGACCCTTTTCGGCGCCCTTTTTATATGACGTCACTGAGCATTGAGAATATTAACAGCAAAACACTTTTACTTTCTATAGGAATGTAAAATATATTTTTGTGTTCATATTATCATTGAATGGATTTTAAACATGATTTTTCATTCTTGTATTCATTCTTGTTTCATTTCATTGTTGTATTTCATTCTTGTTTCATTTCATTCATGATGTTTCATTCTTCTCAATATATTTGTAGTTTCATAAAAGCCTATTTTAATTAAGTGGGCGTTGGTTCATTCTACCGGAATATCTATACTAATATTATAAGCAGTAGAGTTTGTTTGGTTGAATTGGTTCGATTTGAATCATTCTGTTTATATCGAATAGTCCATTTATTGAGGAAGGCTATAGGCTATATAACATCACGATATGTTTGTTTGATTTTTTCCTTACTTAGTAGCAACCGGGTAGCACACCTAGTCCTTTACAAAACCGCCTGACCATCTCTTGATTTTAATAACTTAGACACCTCATACGTGATAAGTAATGATTTTTACACAAGTGTACTGATTTTTAGTATTAGCGTTATAAAAATTGTAGGTACTATTAAAAAAATCGGTTTGATAAAAATGTTTGTTTGATTTTGCTTATTACCCGACTGTGTCAGAAGACGGGTCACCAGGCGGCCTGTCGCGTAGTGGGTTTCGTGTTCGATTCCCGGCCAGACAGACATCTGAATGTTGAATTTAAGTTTCTGTTCTGGGTCTGGGTGGTTGTGTATTTATCTTTGTGTGTCCATGGTACGAAAGCTAGTAGATAGACCACATATAGCACTTTTATGTTACTTTGCTCACGTAAAGTCATAAAATGCATTAAATAAATAAAATATTATAAGAAACACGACTGCAAATTTCAAATTTCTTGTTTTTATGGGACATAAAACAGCGGTTAAAGTGTAACCATAATACACAATAAAATGTACTTTGTAGAGTTCATTCTATCCATTAGAAGCGTCTGTCAATCAAGCTAGACTTATACTGTCGTGGTTGCTTTTAAACTAATGAAACGTCCTTATAAAGTGATGTTGAAGATTCTATTTCATTTTGAGCATAAGACAAGAAGAATCTTTTTATTTATATTTCTTTAGGCTCATTTTAATATTATGTTTCACACAAATTCATTTTCATAATGTCGGAGACAGCGGACCTCTATACTTATTTGTAATAAACTAAAATATTTTATTTAAATGTATAATACATTTGCAGTTGAAAATGAATAATGTATAATGTTTTATTTATAAGTGAAAATGTAAACTATTAAATAAATACATAATTAGTAAGGACTAGTTGAATAATGGTGTTATTTATTTTGAAACTTGTATTTGTAAATTAAAATTAAAACTATTGCGTTAGGTAGGTACAAGATAAGTTTAATTTTATAACCTTAGATTTATTTGTCTGACTATAAATAAAGTAGTACATGGAAAATAATAAACTCGGTTTCTATGCTCCGTATATTTCATACCTTTCGTCATCGGAAATTTGAAAATATAACTAAAAATACAGTATAATCGCTATTAGTCTACATTTATGAGATCTTTATACACGACACCGACGAGATCTTATGTATGCATTATAACTGCATTATAAGGAAAATTCACGTGACGTAGGCGTCTATACCAGAGATTCCTAGACTTTTCATCAAAGACCACTTTCAAAATTTCTAAATGTAGCTGGTTCTGGTGGATCCCCTGCAGCTATATTTCTACCATATTTCCAAAACTCGACAAAAACGAGGTCGCCAAATGTAAATAGTGTTTGACGCTTTGTCTCTCTGATTTGAAGATCAAAAAATAAAAGGGTTGTTCTATATAAATAATCTTTGAACTGGTGTCTCCACGATTTGTTTACCAAGAAAAAGGTCGCTAAATCTTAATATCTATCTACCTACATTGATAGGTGAAGTCAAGCCAATATTTTTATTTATAGCTCTTCACTATCGAAACTAAATTTTCGTTGTCGCTTACGAATTGTGCACCCCTTTTTTTTTCTCACGCCAACGTACATCCCCTGCGAGTCTTCGTTGACCATTGAGAAGTCCACTTGGTCTACTTTGGGAATCAATAGTCTATACGAAACCCATAATAAAAACGGTACAAAGATTTTTGATTTAAAAGGGTTGTTGGTACGTCAAAAGTTCATCTTTTCGTTTCATTAGATATTGCGCTGCGTATGTACCGTTGATTGTGGTTGATTTTACGAGTGCCGATATCAAAGATTTTATTAGATTTTTATTGACGAAGCTTGTGAAAAGTATTACGACTAGTATACATATGTTTTTGTTTCATTTATTTAGCTTTACCGCCTTATATGAGCGAAAACTTTCCAAAAAGCCAAAAAAGTGTATTTGAACAAGACTAAGTACCCGTCTTTTTGAGTTTTTAAATGTGACTATCGTTAGCCAGAAAGTAAAAGTTTTTTTTAATTCTGGCCTATTATACGTAAAAAAATCCTCGAACGTATTTTGAAAATATCCACAAATGCTCAATAAATTGAACGCTTTGTAGTTTTCCAAATGTTATGAGTCCGACTGATATATATATATTTGATTTTCAGTACGATTTATTTATTTTTTCGTTGATTGTAGTCTAAGAAATGGTCTTGAATACATATCAAATAAATATAGACCTTCAAAAACATGTCACGTGCTAAGCCCTACGTGACTTTATTTGTAAAAATCGAAGATTACTCTCCTGCGGTCTTTAATGTACCATAATTGTATGGTTAACTTTTATACCAATTGGTTCGGTTCTATTTTGAAAGCTACGAAAAAGTTAAGGTTACATAAGCATTACGGGTGCTTGGGAGGTGGTAGAATGAGTTCGACCGGAGAGGTACCACCGTCACACCTATTTCTAGCGTGAAGCAGTTCCTGCGTTTCGGTGGAAGGGTGTCGTTGCCTGAGTCAGGAGTAGCAACGCATCTGTGATCGACTTCAGACGAAACCCCTATTCTATATGAAGTTGCTTACAAATGTCCATGGGCGGTTGTGAACACTTACTATAAGCATTAACGGCCGCCCGCGCAATCCGAATCATCATCCAAGGATCACCAACCGGTTAGAACCTTTGAGTCTACGGAGGGACATAGGCTCCCTCTACATGTTCTGCCGGCTTTACAATGGTGAGTGTTTCCAGGAACTTTTTGACCTGGTCACCGTCACCCTTCCTCCACCGCACCACTCGAAGGATGAAGTTCCATCCACACCAATTGGACTCGTGGCGAACCTCCACTGCTCGGTTTGCACGTACGTGCAAGTTGTGGAACGAACTTCCTCCTGAGGTATTCCCGGAGCGCTGTGACGTGGGGTTCTTCAAAGCTCTCCTCCAAAACCGGCGATCCATTGGCAACTCCTCTGGTGTTGCAAATGTCCAGGCGACGGTGACTACTTTCCATCAGGTAGGCCGTAAACTTATCGTTAGGTTTAAGAATATTAAAAAAAACTATCAGGAGGATTGCATGCTCGTTTGCTATGCTGTGGAAAAAACCTTGTAAATAAACATACTGATATGATACTGTTCCAACTTCGCCCGGTATTTTGGTATGGCCTTCATAGCTCCAGCTTGGAACAAGTTGGACACTCGTCTAAATATCCTGTCCACCAGCGCTGACTTCTGTTCACTATCGTCTGGCGAAGCTCCGCTGTCGATCGCGATTACAATGCTCTCCAGCTTATCATTGTGTTTCTTGCCACGATACTTATCGTATTGTTTACGTGCGTCCAGCTTTTCGTATTTGTCTGAAGGAACGACCTTGTGGATCAAAGCGTCTACATTGGACTGGTTGTCGCCTTTACGGACTTGGAGAAGAACGTAAGCGTTGCTGCTGGCGAGCAAGACTCCTGAAATTAGAACGAATTTTACTAATATTATAAACTAGCTTTGCCCTGCGGTTTCACCCGCTACTACTTAAGAAAATAGCCGTCACGGGACGCCTGGCTGATGTGAAACATCGTGTTCGTACAAGTAATATGCATAAACGATAAGATTGCGACAGGAACTAAATGCATAATGAAAATAACGCCATCTACTACGTCAAATAAAAAAAAAAACACGCTTTCTACACGCATAGCCCCACACTAGGATTTTCTTCTGTGTCGCGGGTGCCATGGACACACAAAGACAAATACACAAACACCCAGACCCAGAACAGAATTTATTTTTAAATTCATCATTCAGATGTCTGTCTGATGGGAATCGAACCCGGAACCCACTGCGGGTCATACCGGTATGGAGACCGCTTCGCCACGCGGGTCGTCTATAAAATATGTCTATAAAATATGTCAACTAAAGTATCTTACATAGATCCTAACAAATTTTAAAACTAAACAACACCAGAGATTTTGTTTAGAAAATTAAGAATCTAACGCGCAAAAATAGTAATTTAAAGAAATGGAAAAGGAAAACTAGTTAGTTTCATTTCCTTTCAAACATGAATCTTTAATCTATGCAAGGCAGTTAGAAGCTCTTCACTTTAAAAGAAAACTGAACCGAGTGATATACGTAAATCAAGTTTCTATGCCAGTGACGAGACATGTGAATATTTTATAGAAACCTACGTATTTTATAGAAACTTAAAGTTTCGTACGTATTTATATGTCTCATCATCTCACTTTACTATAAGTCTGCGGATGCATTCACACATCCATATGTGGCGACCATCTTAGTCCTCGGGAGTAGCAACGCGTCTTTGAAGTAATAAGTATGTGAAGTTACTTACAGTTATCCATAGGTGGCAGTAACCAATTACCATCATGTCGACTCCACACTTACTTCTATAATATTAAGTTAAAACCTTTATCTAAAAGTGGGCCAGAAATGAGTTGATGATTAAGACGAAAGAAAACTTATTCAGTCCTAGGTATATTTTTTCGATAAGTTTCATTTTGTTTTTATCTTTCTTTGAAATGACGGTCTCTAATTCACACTATGGAACTTATCACTTTCCTTAGCGATAACCTAACCTAACCTAAACGTAATAAACGCGTTAAATAACCTTGATGTAATTTATCGATGTGTGAATCGTACATCGTACACTTATGTAGAGATATGCAATGACAGGAAAGCGATCTCGGTTGTTTATGGCCATTGACAACTTTCATTTGCAAACGCCCTTCGGCCTTCGGATCACGGTTCCTTTTATAGAGGTATTAGATCGTCGTAGTTATGTTGTTTCTGCAAGTTTTCGCTTTTACACATGCCAGAGAAATCAATGAAAAGTAACCTAATGTCTATATTTGATTTTACATTTGACAAAGGTTGAAAAAAAAAGGTTCTGTAATAAGTATTTATTTTAAATATATTTTATTTTGTAGGCACAGACACAACCGATTTAGCTGCGGGAATTTATTAAAATCAATTTACTTGAAGGAGCTCCTTTGAATAAATAATGCCACTAAATGTCCAATCTTATAATTAGATACCTCATTTTATAACTAAAAATGTCATTCAAATTTATAATTGATAAATGAATGCAAATTTATAATTTGTAAATGCACAACATTTTTTACATTAATTGTCCCTTAATCATCTAGTTATCGGACAAAGACATACTTTTATGTAAAGGTACTCTACATTTATTTGTTCTATTTATAATTTCATTACTTGACCCGGTTTTCTAAATTGTTATTGACCGTTTTTACATAGTTATGGTTGCCGTAGTGGTAACATTTACGAGTTGTATAATTACATGCATACATTTATGTTTCTTAAAAGTAATTACATTATACTGTATTCTATTACATTGCATTACATTTTTATTTTTTTAGTCGGAATTTAATTCTACCTACAATTTAACGACTTCTACGTGTTAAATGCTCGGATGCTTTTTTGCTTACTATATAAAATTAGTACCATGTTATACAGTTAATGTGCCTTCTGTACCTGTATACATTCCTTTAGTTTGTTTATCTCATGACTCATTTTAAAATTATTTTCTTCCTTACAACAGCGGTGAGCGCCGCTTTAGATATTTAGGTTTCATGGGGACATTTGACAAGAGGAGACATTTTCACGAGGTAGTCCTCCAGGAAGCATCGCCATTGTAATTGACATATTGTGATAATAGTCCAATCGTGTTTGAGTTGATTAAAGATAAAATAGAAAGTAATGGTTCTTAATATTATTTAAGCACGTAAAATTATAAATTGTACTGCTATTTTCGACATGAAACTTCTTTAGAATCGTTGTGATTCGAGTTTCGAATTGAAAGGAGAACAGCAGCAGTTGTCGGTGTTAATACTAGATGGCGCTGTTTTACTTTCTAAATCACGTTAACAACTTTTCTTCATAAATTTTATAAAAGTTCAAATTTGGTAAATGCGAAATAAGATATCAAAAGCTGCAGTGATTTCTTAATTGATTTAAAAAAAAAACATAAGTCTCACTCAAAAATATTTTATTATTTATAATTATTAATTTTCACTTCTGCCGTATGTAAATTGCACACATACACCTTTTTTATGTTTTGGGTACACTGTTCTATTACACAAAAAGATAATAAAAACGATATCTTAAATATTTTTTATGACTTTTCTGAGCACAAAACCAACAAATTAAAATGACACTGCTTTATTTATAACGAATTTTACATAATATTAATGCTGCCTTTTCTTAGTAAGTTGCTTTTTCTCCATAAATAAAACCTATCCTCATACGCACTCATTCGTATAATAGGATTGGAACTTAAAGCCATCTGTGACAAAGGGTTTCTTGCGTAAGCATGTCTCTTCTTTATTTCTTATGCCGTATCGAGGTCGGCCTGGCTTATATCTGGCTTATATTATGATCGAAAGATTTATGGAAAAAAATATGGCGATGACATCATTGATTAATCTGATTATAAGAGTTATGGAGGATTAATTGATTTAATTAAATTTTGAGTTTCATCTCAAATGATAATATCATTGTTTCAGCTTAGAACTAGGGTTATGTTTTAGTAACTTGATTACATATTTAGACCCAGGAAAAGCTTATTGTAAAAGTGAAGGATTGGATCGTTTTCTCAATTAGAATCTTATAGAGGAGAACCAATTTGAGTAGCCAATTCGATAATGCCGTGTGATGGGAGGGCTTACTTGCATTTAGATTCTGGGGACTTGAGCCCACATGAACACTGGCGGATCCAGCCAGGGAAGCTACCCCCTTGCTGGATCCGCCAATGTGCATGGTCATCATTTTATCATACTATCGGTACATTTACTTAAATGTATGCAACATCCAAGAGAAATTAAAAATGACGATGTAAAATATGTTTACTCAGAACAGAGCAAGCTAACATGAAATCTCTTTTCTTTCCAGACGGCAGAAAGAAGCGCCGGTTGGGAGACTCATAGGGTGCGTCTCAATCGGGTGCCCGGGTACGGGTTCGGCATCGCGGTCTCGGGGGGTCGGGACAACCCCCACTTCGCGAGCGGGGACCCCTCGATAGCGGTGTCTGACGTGTTGAGAGGTGGGCCAGCGGAGGATAAGCTACAGTGAGTATTATAGATGTCAGGTCGTTAAGACTGTTGTTTTGGTTGATAATATTGATGTTGAGGATTGGTTCTGGAGTGGAGACGCTGCAAGAAGTGTGTAAGAGTTCTCCCTTGCTTTAAGCATGGTTTAATTACCCGTAATCAGGCGAAAGAAAACGACAGCTGGAAATGATTAGAATTAGTTGCTAGAGTATTCGTTCATGGCTTTAGAGATGAACATTCAATTGCACAATGTATGGTTTTGTACGCATTCGCAAAGCCCTGGGTTTTAATATTTGTATTATATACTTGGTTCTACCCACGCACTATTGAGAAATCCATATACGATACTGATGACTACATGACGGAGAGTTATGAACACTGGCGGATTTAAAAGAGGGAGTGATAAGCAAATTTTCTTTAATTCAAGGCAAATATTTTAATGTACTTATATGATAAATAATAGGCAATTTCAATGTCACCGTAATTTAAATAAATTCTAATATCTGAAAGTTCTGAAAATCACTGTAAGAACTGAAGTCGATAACATCAACTTCAGTTATAAGTACTGAAGTTGATGATTCATATGTGTTGTTTATATGTCTTAGAACTGTTCATTTAAATAAGTGTACAGCTTCATACCCTAAACGATAACATTATAAACATATCGTACTAACTTCTGTTACAGAGTAAACGACAGGATAGTCTCCGTAAACGGAGTCCCTCTAGAAAATGTGGAGTACGCGAGAGCTGTGCAAGTCCTGCGGGACTCTGGAGCCACGGTGTCGCTGGTGGTGCGGAGACGAGCTCCCGCCCCTCCACCCACCGCACCCACCACCATCAAACTGGCGTTAACTAGGAACGGGAAGAAAGAAGGTACTAATTCCTTAACTCTTCAATGGCCGTGAAACAATGGTTACTATATTACCTGTTTTCAAATGTACCACCAATGTTGAATTTGAAGAATAAAAACCGGCGATGTGCGAGTCGGATTCGCGCGCAGGATTTCGTAGTATTATCCAATAAAAACGGCAAAGAAATCGCGTTTTTTGTATGGGAGCTCCCCTTAAATATTCATTTAATTCTTATTTTAGTACTTAATCAATAGATTGGTCAGTGATTTAATACTTATCCTCGGTTTATGTTTATTTTAACATAGCAGATGGATTTTAATGAAAGACATACTAAATGTATTCCTACGATATGAACTATAAAAATGTGCACAGTAATTTAAATCTAATTCAGTAGTTTTACTTTGATGCGATTTCAAACACATGGACATACAAACAGACAAAAAATCTAACAATGATAGTAAAAGGTATGGCAGAAAAAGGTGGCCTGCAGAGACGAATCAC
>DWLI01002774.1:0-12674 GCA_018249915.1 Cecropterus dorantes dorantes
AGTTGCTGATCATTCAGCACTACTGCATTAGTCCAGTCATTATATAGTCATTTGGATATGTGAATCGAGAAAGCTATACTTTTAATATTAGAAGACAGCTATACTTTTAATATTACATGTGAATCGAGAAATGTATACTTTTAATATTAGGTGGCCCCCTAATATTAAAAGTATACCTTTCTAGATCGAGAAAAGCTGTAAGTCAAATTGTCGAACAATATTTCCTATGGGCACTTTCTTGGAAAAGGGTTAAACTGAATTTTTTATTACAATACACACACGCTTACACAATAACTCGATTCTATGTAAACATACGAAAATGTTTGTGCTATACGTTTTTGTTGCTATATTATGCTCTACAAATTAAGGACCTTTGCACATTGCACCTATCGTTCATTTTTATTAAAATATTAATCGAAAAAGCCAAAAATTTCACTCTGATTTTTTTTAGTAATTAATTAATTTTTAGTTTTCTCTATACACGTGTATAATACACAATAACATAAAATATATAAATAAAATAAGTACAAATATAAAATTGAAACAATAAACAGCTATAATAAACAAAAAAATAGCCATTACCTAATTTTAAACTTAAATAAAATTGCAGACGCTTAAAATGTATTATTTAACCTTGCGTATTGTACGGTACAAAGTCGAATGTGTTGTCGAATGTGTCGATTGTGTCGAATTGTTGGGCAATAAGTTGTAAAATATATTAAAAGTAATTTTATTTTGTCGTCGTGGTACGTAGACATACCGTTTTTTCGGTTTTGTTATTTTTTTTTTGAAAGTAGAAATTGGCTTGAAATAGGCTTTAAAAGAGTGAAATAGGCTTAGACCAAAATCTACAACTTTAGCCAACTGTGGATTGGTAGATTTCACGCACCCGCAGTGGGTCCCGGGTTCGATCACCGGATAGATAGACTTCTGAATGATGAATTTAGATTTCTGATCTGAGTCTGAGTGTTTGTGTATTCGTCTTTGTATGTCCATGGCACCCGCGACACGGGACAAAATCCTAATGCGAGGCTATGAGTGTAGAAAGCGTGTGCATGTGTGCGTACCCTTGATAACGTTCAAGTTCTTTTAAACATATAAGTCACAATAGATTCCTAGACACACATAATTAACGAAATCTAATGTGTATGCCTGGGATTGGAACCTTGGATGCCTTCATTGAGAGATGGAATTACTAACCATTAAGCTACCCAGTACCAAAGCAACAATTTAAACACGCACACACCTTATAACAATCAAGTAAAAACAGCATAATTTACATAATTTATGTATCGTTAATGTAAGCCTGTAAGCAAACTCTGCAAGGACTGATATGAGTAGTTGTATTCGTGTTTTAATTAGGTAGTTAAATTCAAATTACGTAGTACGTATAGTTGGACTTTACAATTTAAAAATATCTATTTAATAACAACAACATGTTCTAACTCAGGGTTTCTCAAAGTGGGGTACGTGTGCCCCTTGGGGCACCATAGTAATGAAAGTCAGAGGTACGCAAGAATCTTACTTATATAATAGCCCATATTCGACAATTAAAAGTAAAGTTGCTCTTTGAACAAGCCCAAATATCTTATAACTTTACATCACATGTCTATTACCCCCTTTGAGTATTAGCTAATTCTTAATTATTATTGTACTGTACCTGGACGTATTTTTAAAGGGGTTCTCCATAGTTTTTAATATCGAAAACTTATGCATCATACATATAAGTTAAAATAGCAAACAGGACGCATCACCTGATTGTAAATGGTCGCTGCCGCCCATGGACATCTGTAAGCAACTTTATACATATAGAACATGAGTTCCATCTGACGTCAATCACAGATGTGTTGCCATTCCCGAGGACTAAGATAGTTGCCTCGTATGTGAGTGAACCGGCAACCAACACTTCCAACGACCACCTTGTGAAAGTTGCATTATACTTATGTTTTCACTTTAAATAATTACACAGCAAAATATTAACTGTACTGTTACATTAATTACTGAGTATATTTTGTATCTTGTTTCACACTACAAAAAAACATGCTTTTGAGTCACCCGACTGCGTCAGAGGACGTTAATGTTTTTTAAGCGTTTGTATGTATTATGTATGTCAATTTCTTTGGATTAAATTAACAAAAAGCGTGCAATTAAATATACCTGAATATCCGGTTCAAGTAGTCGGGTTTTTGTTTTTGTGACACTAAATACCTAATTGTTTTACTAATCACCTTCTTGATGTGATAAGTCATGTCGGCTAACTTACTAATAAAACATTTATATTCTTTTCAGACGGCCCATACTCAGCTTTCGCAGGCAAGGATGCAACGAGGGGTCTCGCTACCGGCGAGGTCGCAGCAGGGGATAAGGATTGGGATGACGTCAGTGACCTGACACCCGATGAAGTCGCATCAGCCAAAGAGTGGGAGGATCAGTTCAAAGGTATCCCTTTTTTGTAATATGGAAACAGGAAACAAGTAAATAGTCTACTTGGTGAGTGGTCACTATCAAGAGGCCATCTGATGTTAGCCACAGATGCGTTACTACTCTTGAGGTTGAAATGCCTCGGCTAGGTGCATATATCTTCCTAGCTGTAGTGTTTGTATCTATTTAATAGATATATATTACATTTTCTCACGTATACTAGTAAAGAGGGTAGCTGTCAAATGACAGAGTTAGCCAGTGACCAGTATCATTACAGCATTGAACGATGGACATTACACTAGCCATACCCTTCAGACGAGAACACAGCAATGCATAACACTACTGTTATTGGGCAGATGAGGCGGTGGTGCTCACGGAGTCGTTCCACAAAGAGCTTTACCACCTTCCTTTTTATAACACACGTGTTTAAATGTGGCAAAACCTCGTGGTTCAATAATAATGGTATGATATAAAATCCTGACCCACAATAACAAATTTTAAAGATTTATTAAGAGATTAATTAATTAAAATGTTATCCTAACGAATGATTTAAATGCCAACACTCAATACATTGTTACTTAATAGAAACACATATATTCAAACATATTTTTTTTACTGTTTACAAAAGCTGAATTGTTCCGAAACCCTTTTCCCCCGAAACCCCAGACACAAAAAGAGGGGTGTTACAAGTTTACGTGTATATCTGTGCGTGACGTCAACTCTTTGAAAAAGGTGGACCAACACTAAAGCGTTTTTTGACTTGAAGCATTCTAATCGGAAGTTTTTCTTCTAGCATAGTTAATGTTTGAAGAAAACGTAGCATTTTTACAAGTTATGTAATATTTTTTAAATAATAATTTTAAATAATCATTAAATATAAAAAAAATCTAAATCAATGAATAATAGATATTGTATTTAACCACTAAACACTAGACTAGTATATTTTGATCTAAGCATCAGTGTGGAGGCACCGCTATGTTAATACATACTACTACAATTACTTCTAGTATGAACGTGGTCTCAAGCCCTAACCCAACCAGTTCAGGATTAAAACGTATTCAACTTGATGGAAATAGATGAAGTTGACCCATCTATCATGTAGGATAAAGTGATATTTATTGCCCATATTAACTACGGAAACTTTGAATATGAACTGTCAAGAAACTTTCCGTTACAATGTTTAGGATTAGCAATATTAGCATACATATAAGCCAAGAAACAAAATATCACCTACGCATATCATATCAACACGCATAATCAATGTAGATGATAACGATGCTTTTTGCTAACGTGTATTTAAAATTTAATTTAATTGATCATCATCATATAAACTAGTTGCATTGTTTAAAAATATTTTATCATAAACCCGACTGCTTAAAAAGATTTTTTTCTCATAATGATAATCCCCCCCCCCCATTTGGCCTATTTTTAAATAATGGGTATGTCATGACACTCAGCAAACCGAGACGATGATGTTATGCGTCACAATCCGTCAAGTCATTTGGGCTGTAGCGAGTGCTAAAGAAATGGACATACTCACATACAAACACACATATGTATGTGTGTTTGTATGTGAGTATGTCCGTATATAGTATGTGTGCGTATGTATATATGTATGTATGTACATACATATATACATACACTCGAAAGATATTACCCTCTTTCTGGCGCCTTCGGGTAAAAAGCATTCACGTTGCAATATATCATCGGATATAAAACAGTAACGATATTACTAATAACTGCTAAGTATATCAATCATCCACGACATATCGCTTAAAAATATAGGTATAACCAGAATTTTGTTATAATAACATCTAAACGCAAACTTTTATTTATTTTTCAGAAAAATACGACATTGTGGGCCGTTTGCTGAAGCCCGGCGAAACCCCCAAGAATTATGACGAAGACAATGAAGACAAGAAGTCACAATAGGCTATTTTATTTTATCGCTATTACTGTATTGTGATATTTTATAGAAACCGGGTATTTGTAAACTAATTAAATGTTTTGTAAAGGTGAACGACATCTTAAATTAATCCTTTTGGTAACACACTTATTTTTGCCTCATTACGATTACAAATTACAATAATTCATTAATATTTCTAATTTCTATCAAAGAACATAATAGTCAACTGACAAAATAATGAAATTAAAAAATCAAAACATTAAAGAATTTTAAGGAGTAAATTGATTTAACCTTCGCATACGAGTATAATAGAATTCATACAAACAAAACACGCAAAATTATTTACATCTACTAAGTAGGTATACGAACATCCTGCTTTAAGTAAAGCATTTATTTGGTTTTAATTACAAAATAATATTATTTACGCATGACATATTTGAACATAAAGGCTGCAAACAAATTGTTGTACAAGAGTTTTGATAATAAAACACGACAAAATAAGAAAGCCGTATTTAAGCCGCATCGATGGTATATCTTAAGATATTGCAAAACCAGTCCAAACACGAAAAGTTCTACATTCAAAAAATAATTATTACTACGGTTTCAAAGCAACTACAAAAACACTGATCAATGGTAACACGCGAACCGTTTTCCGGCATATTTCATTGCAGAAAGTTTAATCCCTTTTGAAAATATAGCGGACTTCGCTTACACCGCTTATGTCAGAAACGCAATAATTGTGTTCCAACATTGTTTAAAACATACTAACGTTTTAATACAGAGTTATATGCACACGCTAAGTTGGACTCGTGCGTATTTTATTACGTAATACCAGTAATATGAGATTTGCGATCGCGTGATTTGTACTTTCTTATACTTTAATTAATATTAAATAGAGACTTTTGTGGATAAATATTTGCAATATTTTAATATTAATAGAGGATACAAGGTGGCCTATCTAAATAAAGTCACAAATAATATGGTGTTTGTCACAATAAAGTCACAAATAATGAAAGAGGAGAAGTAGAGCAAATTGAAAAGAAAGGAATGCAAAAGAATTGTTCATTGGTCGAAACAAATAGACTATCAGTTATATAAAAAGAAATTTAAACGACTGCCTTAAAGACCTCGATAAAAATGTAAAAAGAAACAAATATATCAAATATTTTTACACTGCCTCAAATTAGAATAAAATGATAAAACTACTAGGACAATAAATTTAAACTCTAAATATATAATTATAAAAAACAAATAGAAAAACTAAATCTAGCTTAAATTGGGAACTTCTGCCAAAACCTGCATATACATTAGACGACCGACTTGTTTGTTAGGATTACGGAAACAAAAACTGAACTGAACATCAGTTAATGTCCTTACACCTTTTTGTTCCATCCTATGTCACCTCTGCTTCTGGCTGTGACCTAAACACACATGATTAAGAGAATTAGGTCGTCAACATTCATCTTGTTTATCTAGGCTCCTTCATTCTTTCATGTTATTTTTGCTCCCTAAAACAGCTCACGGATAAAAAGTAAAAAGTTGATGAAGGGACCTAAAATATATATATCTAACTATCTGTTCCTCGTGGTTTCACCCGCTACTACAAAGAACAAAAAACAAACTAACTAATATAGCATTATGTTATATACCCTATAATCTTCCTTCATGAATTTACTCTTCAACACAAAAATATTTTTTCAATTTGATCCAGTAGTTCCTGAGATTAGCCCGTTCAACAAAACAAGCAGTAGATTCTGCTTTATAATATTAGTATAGATTGTACACCGTAAGCCACATGGGTTTTTAAATGAAGATCTTATGTGCTAAAGTGGTCTTGTTACGCGAGCAGTGATTTCTTTCAATATTTTGGTAATAAGTAAGTAATAACTAAGGTCAAAAAAAAGAAGATCATTTAATGTATTGATTAATGATCCATCAGAAAGATGGCGTTCTATACTATGATCAAAAATCTAAAAGTAAATGAAATCCAAATCATACGTAAAATATCGTAAAATTATCACACCTTAATTGGTAACATAAAACTGAATATTTTTAAAAATATTAAATTCACATATGAGTATTACACTAATACAATAACAAAAGTATTTAATAATAATACTTTAAATATTATTGAGAAAACTCTTACAAAATGCTATGAAAACTCTGGCAAGAAATATAATAATTAGCGCGTTTTCAATCTTTATTAAATTTCATTAATGAAAAACTATGCACGGTGAAAAACGGACGCAAGAACTTAATTAGGTTTCTACAAACTTCGTTAGAAGATGGTTATTAAAATAACAATTAAATTTAATAGAATATTAAGCTATTAACACACGGGCAATGAATTTGAAACTCGTTTTAGTCATTTATTAGTTTAAGACGTCATAATATAAGATATAAATGGAAAGGAATATGAAACAATAGAAAAAACGTTTACCAATTTTTACTTACTACGTATCTTAAAATATAGGTTGTGTACTTACTAAGTTACTAAGTTAGGTATCTTGCAATTACACTTACTAAGTTAAGTATCTTGCAGTATATATTATAAAATGTCTGGAAATGTATGTACAGTTGTGACTAAAAGTTTTAATAAGAATTTATACTGATCATGGATGAAGTCAAACCCATAAAAGGATTAGTATGATATTTCACTTATCATTTCATTAAGATTAAGTTTTTGTTGATATGCATACAGTATTGCGACAAAAGGTTTATATTAATTGAGAAACAAAAAACTATTTAATTTAAATATTTTCATAACAGGATTTTTTTAGAATTAAATAGTTTTTGTTTAAAAGAGTACGAAAATAATTTAATACGATTATTTAACTTATTAATTATATACTGATAAAAAGTCTCATACATATTGCTAATTGTACAGTATTTTGACTATGATTTCGTTTTCCGTGATTCATTATTTCATCAAGATTCAATAAACAGCAAACACTCCCAAACACCCTACATGAATCCACTTTAAGTAGAACTATTATAAACTGTCCAAGTGAAGTTTAAGTTTTAGTTTATACTGAAGACGCTGTAGCGGTAGTTCAATAATGAAACTCGGTCGGAAGTTTAATATCCTGTGATTCGGGACTGAACCTCGGGCTATTAAATTATTAAAGAGTTTGGGAACTAGCGAAAATTTCACTTAAAAATCATTTACGATTTATTCGTAATGAAAATCGTAATAACTTACAAAATTTGAGGCACGTATAAGTTCTTTTGCCGCGAAATTTGATATAATACACCGTAAGCCAATAACTAATATTAAGCTATTATCATAAGACTTAGGTAATAAAGTAAAATTTGAAAGGTCACTGATTGCGACAACAGTTCCAACGTAATTTAGAAATTTTCGTTTAAGTTAAGTGTTTCGATAAAGATAGATCGTAAAATAAATAAGTTAGTAAACTTGCTAGACCTGAACATGTATCGACTGGAGCGGCCGCATAAATAAAAGCAGTATAAAGCAGCTGTGCTTTGGTTGAAAGATATGGTAATGTACATACGTTCCACCTCCTCACGGGTAGCAACTACGATCAACTTTAGGTACTTTTCTTCTCTTTGTGATAGGTTATAGATTTCATGTGCTCTATTTTCAGCTGCCATTATAATTATAACAATTAAACTTAATTATATCATCAACCCATTATTGTCGCCATTATTATATTATGAATAAGAGAGTTTTTGGACATAGTCCACCGCGCTGGTCAAGTGCGAGTTGGTATTTTTATAGAAAACCTTCAGGTGTGCTGGATTCCTCTCGATGTTTTACCGTAAAGCAGGGATGGTCAATTTCTAATACGCACGTCACTTAAAAAAAAATCAGTGGTGCATGTCTGGGATTCGAATCTCGGACCGTCGATTGAGAGGCCGAGTTACAACCATTCGACTATCACTGCTCAAGTTTAAATATAATTACACGTTAATATATAAACTTCGTGTATAATCAAAATATATTAGAATCAGTAATTTCCCTACCCATTAATGACAATTTAAATAAATAATTATTTATTTTATACGCACCAGCAAGTCCATTGTATTTTAAAATAATACATTAAAGTAGTTAGTTCCGAATAATTTCACCATAAAAATCTTCACAACAGCTCAGATAAAGCTAGAACGATTTACGACACAACAAACCTGACGAGCGGAACCTTTTAAAACACCACATTCTCTTGATTAAAAATGTATGCTAATTCAGGCTTAACGACTACTTCATTTACAATTCACTACACGTCATTTGCCAGTCACGTTTTTATTCCATCCCCTAGTGGCCTTTTCAATGTAAGCTTAACTTCCCCAACTTGTAGTTAAGTTTATTTACGTTGTTCATACTACCCTCAAGAAGAGTTAAGTTGCTTTTAAGAAACAACATATCGGATTGTTGTTATTTTTCCGCTCTCATGGCCTCAAAGCGATATTTCGGTTTACGTTTAAGAGAGTAGCAACTATTTTGTAAAAGCTTTGCTTTTGCTATTGTGGTAAGATAGATATTATCTTTTTGTAAGGTAATTTATATCTTTGTTAGTTTTAAGAACACTATGCGTAATTCCACGGACAACAATTTAGTGGACTGTCGAATCTGTTGAATTGTTAAGGAGATGTAACACAATCATTTTGCCACCAGATAAATAGAGTAAACCACTAACCTTGCCTTCAACGTCGATATGCAGAGGAGCTTCGTGTCGTCAGTGATGCTGACGAAGTATACTCGACGAACTTGCCGCGGCTTAATTTTCTTCTTATAATAAATTATCTCAAAAGCACACTATCACACACAAGAAAACACACACACAGCACACAACAGCACATGTGGCACACAAGAGCACTCGTGGAATCAAGATCCACTATCAGTCCACGTGTAAAGTATGGAGAGATAATGAGCGCCAGACACAACGTCGCGCGTCGGTATGAACTTGTCGAGCGCAAGGCAAAGACTAGTTGCGAGAAGCGATAATATTGAGCAACAACATTGACGGTATTTTTATTTCTACCCACAAATAAGTCAAAAATATATATAATACGGAGAACAAACTTTACAGTCTCTAAAATGTTTTTTAAAAACTTAGCTTATCCAAAACCTTCCTCATTGTTAAATAAATACTTAGGTAAAAAAAAAGAAATAACACGCATAATTAGCGTAAAATTTATAATACAGTAGAAGTACAAAATTTCCATAAATTTAAATTAAACAACATAAAATATTAAAACTTCCTTCAAATTTTGTAATATTACTAGTAAGAAAAACATTTTACAATTCTTGTATTCCAATATGTACGAAGTTATTGCAATCGGGAATAGCTCAATATATAGGGAAGTAAGAGCAGGAACAATAACTCTTTATTCCTGGTCTGTCAATATAAAACTTTTTCTCTGATATTGTTGTATAGAGATCGTTTTGAGAAGCAATATTGTTTTATGATAAGGCAAAAAGTTATGTAATCCTTCAGAAAGTAATGATCATTGCTTTAGTGACATTTTAAATAGGGTTGCAGCGGCAACTTATTTTTTATAGTATGGAAGTACCAAACAAGCAAACAGGCCACCTGATGGTAAGTGGCTACTGCCGCCCATGAGCACCTGTAATCCACCCTAGGTAAGATCAAAGTCTCACCTAAGGTTCGCTACAGATGCGTTGCTACCCCTGAGGACTTAGATGGAATTCCTCAAAAAAGTATGTCTTCCTTACCACACCCTTCAGACCAGAATACAGCAGCACATAATACTGCTGCAGTTGTCACCAGCAGGTGCAGTCTACGTTCACTTTACCTGATGCACTACGTGCTTGTAAGCTACTTCCATAAATTAAGTAAGAAATAAATAAAGGAAAAAGCATCCTCATGTACATTAACGAATAATTTATTGTAAAAGCTCTTTGACGCCATTTTATGCTTTAAAATTTGTTATTACTAAATACTTTAACGCGCTGTAACGGTGAAACTAATGAGGTAGGACTTCGATTTGGTCCGGAGTTAATCGTCCGGCGAACGAATATTTATGTTACATAAATAAGTGCAGCTTATTTGATTTTGGGAAATGGGTTTGCTGTTAAATTATAACGTGTGTTAAATTAATTTGGTTATTTTAAACACAATACTATATTGATCTTCAGTTTCCATAGGTGATGTTTCGTACCCAAGATAGACAAGTTTCATGATTAATTCAGTAATTTTACATTTAATTTTAGATACCTACATATCGTAGGCAGTTAGATAGTGAATACAACTTTTAATAAAAAATACTTCAATCTTCTTCATCTTGCCTAATGTAGCCTAGTTTGATTAGTTTAACTACGGTTGGTTAGTTTTTCAAGTGTGGGGATCATGGTGTTTCAGCAAGCTTAGTCACGAAACGTAGAATTTAATTAAAATAAATATTTAATTTACATTCCAATATTTTACTTTACTCGAGCATATGTTACTGCACTGTATGCAGTGGACGCGTTCGATAAAAATACTTTCATAACGCACATACGAATGTACGGCTTTCCGCGTAATACGTTCCATTTTCCAATATTGTTCTTATTCCTCCGCGCCCTACATTCGCGGCTTTCCTTTGAAAATGTGTACGTACCATAACATTTTCTATTTCATACGTAGCAAGGACGTACAATTAATTCAACCGGTTTCTTGCTAATCATTAATCATCTATAGAACTCTTTAACGCCAATGAACATAATAAACAACTAAACGTGTCAAAACTGACGTTTTTACGACCCTACATTTCTAATAATGGCTTAAACTATTAACGCAACACAAGCAATTTTAATAAATCATCGTATCGCGCGAGAGCTTAAACCGCAACTCAAAACTTTAATAGTACTTAGTGTTTAATACATTAAGTAATGCAGAACTTATTCCGAGCGGTATTATCTTTTTTAATTAAGGGAAACTTGAAACCTGAGCGTTAAAACCCGCCTCATCTGATATTACCAGTAGAGCGGCGATAAATTCTGGCATTTTAGAATCCGCGGCGCGGTGAATAATTTCGGCTTTACAAAGTTAAGGCCCGAACAAACGTTTCAGCGCTGCTGGCTGAAATGCATTCGTATCTAAAAGCGGCAGCTCGCTAGTCCGAAAGTTCTCTCATCCCTCTTGTCAGTCAATCTTCCTGAATTCAGGAGTGAATTTGAAAATTTTATATACGTGTATTTACAACACTTTGAAATTTACGTAATATTATTTTTCATCCCTATCGCTCTCCTTAAAGATGAGAGACTGTTGCATAGTGGTGAAACGAACGGTGGTGCATTATATTTGAGTACATTAGTTTCCGTATGATCAAGGCCTATAATAACACCCTCTTCCTATAGACGTTGTGAAAGAACACAGATTTATATTCAAGAGATAAGCCATTCTTAAAAATTATTTTGGTCAGAGACCTACGTTAAGCAATTTAGGAAGATTATAATTACGTATATAATGCACCGTAAAGAGTACTTATGTATCCCGATTCAATACAATAATATAAATAAACCGCCATTTTCTAAAACTGCTCTTTACAAATAAATGAACAGATGTTCAAATACGCAAATTTATTTGTAAAGAGCATAACGAACCAAACGTATACTCAAGCTTTGACTAAATTTATAATATGGCGAGTTGTGCCGGTTTTTTGAACACATTAAAGCGCGAGTCACAAACATTTGCATAGTCTCCGTTGATAAAGTCAGTTGCACTAATGCAAGCGATACACACGTCGCACAAAAACGTACTGATAAAACTCTTTGAGCACTCTTTTCTGTTCTTTTGTCTCTGTCAGCACATTATTCGAACACACGGATAATTTAAAGTGCACTAGTAAAATCAACTTTTCTCTCAATGCATCACAAAATCGTAGGACATTTGCAAACATATTTATGAGCGTATGTGGATAATAGTACATGATCGAGAAAGCATTTAACAGATCACATCCATAATATCATATTATATCTAAGATTTTTTGTTTTTTGAAAAGTTTTTCGATATTAGTACAGAAATTGTTTAAATGACTGACTTGAATTGAGCACTTATTTGCGAGGTAGTAGACATGCTCGTTTTAATTACTAACCCTTTATGTGTGTCTTTGTCATGTCTCACATGAGTTCTGTTAATAATATTGATTCTCAGAACGAAAAGGTCCACGCCGCCCAATAATGGATTAGTAATATATATATTTTTTATATAATATTGAAGTAGCAAACGAGCATGCAGTCCATGGACATCTGTAAGTAACTTCATATAGAACATATGTTCTATCTGAAGTCAAACACAGATGCGTCACTACTTCCGATGACTGAGATGGTCGCCTCATGTAAAAGTGTGCCGGCAACCACACCCTTCCAACGAAACGCAAGAAA
>DWLI01002775.1:0-12673 GCA_018249915.1 Cecropterus dorantes dorantes
GATTCCAAACTCGGACCCTCGATTGAGAGGCCGAGTTTCAACCATTAGGCTATCACTGCTAAAGGCGGGTACAAGTAATCAACTTTAGATAGGATTAGGGTCCTACTTGGTGCATTGCTACTCCTGAGGATTGACCTGAGTAGCAATGAAATTATATGAGGCATTCAGCACAAGCTTTAGCCCTGAATTGTGTAAATGTTTAAGCAAATATTATGTTTCTTGAAAAGTTCTCCTTAACTTATCAAAATACTCAGCTAACTTTATTTCTTTTTGCAGTGGCCATTCAAAAGAATCATGGGAATCCAAGAGCCAGCATCAGTGTTTGCGTCGATGCTGAACTTGATCACCACACTTTTCATGCACACACTCATCATCAAGCAGTTTCCAATATCTGATGCTCCTTTGGTCCTCTTCTGGCATGTTTTTGTGGCGGTAATTACCTTTACTATTACTAATGGTTAGATTTTTAAGAAATGGATACCAATTAAATCTTAATATTAATTTGTAAGCATTGTTTGTAATAGACATGATATTTGTTTTGAATTTTGAATCATGTATACTAATATAACTTGATATGACCAATAAAAGCATTAAGTGTTACTCATTGATATTTGTTGTTTTTTCTAGATTTGTATGAATGCCTGGACTTGGTCAATAGTTTTCCATACTAGAGACAATGCCTACACTGAGTTCATGGACTATGCTTGTGCCTTGTCTATGGTCATGGCACTTTTTGTAGCTGCTATTGTTCGGTAAGTAGCTGTTAATATTTCATGAGAATAATCTATAAAAAAATCCGATTCCTTTATTGTTCAGTCTCGAAAGTGAATAAGACCTTAATTCTTGAACAATTTTTTCAGTATTTTCCATAAGAGAAGGAAATTCACAATGGCTGTGCTGGTGGTCTCGACCTGGTACTACATGGAGCATGCGCAGTATCTGTACTCTGGCCAGATTGACTATGACTACAACATGAAAGTTAATGTGTTCTTTGGTAAGTTTTCTAGCTTTCTTTTTAATATACCGTTAAAAGTTGATTAATCAACAGTTATCTGAAACCCACCACCAGCACTTTCTGTATTTATGTACTCTTGCAATACATAAAAACTGGTTCTTTTATGCATATAAAAGTAATAATAATTATAATTTTGCCTGAGAATTATGATAAAAATTTCTAAGTTTAAAAATAAGTGTCCTTAAATATCAACATTGTTTTATGTTTAAACTAGATGGCGCTCTTAAGGGGAACATACCCAAACCACGTGACCTAATTTTGACAAGTTTTAACATGGTGGTGGTAAGTTTTAAAGTGGTGACGATCCATAGCATATAAGTAGACTCCCCTTCCCCCCGTACTTTTCATGTAGTAATTCATAAGTATGGTTTTCAATATTTTTTTGCTAAAAAAGCGCGAGATTTCCTTTAGGTGATATTGACAACTTGACGAAAACCTAAGCCCCTTCCTCTTTCCCTGTGACCAATCGTGGTATTTTGAAGACCCCCGTCCCCCCTGAAATGGTCACGTGGTTTGTGTACGTTCCCTTACAATTATCTTAACCTTATATAAAGTCGTGGAAAATATGCAATAAATAAAAATACGTTTTAGGAATATTTTGACAATTCAAATTATATTTTTCTCATTCTTATTTCAAAATAATTATGTCTCTGCCCAACGACAATCGCCACGTCTCTACTCTCCTCTCTTCTCCTCACCTCACCCCCTCGTCACCGCATCTCACCACATTAGAGCACCTCACCACCGCTACGTTACACTTATATAACAATGTTCTTTGTTGACCCAGGTGTGATGGGCTCGCTGCTGTGGCTGGCGTGGGCGGCGGCGCAGTGGGCGGCGGGGCGGCGCTACGTGTGGCGGCTGGCGGCCTTCACGCTGCTGTCGGGCGCCACGCTGGCGCTCGAGCTGCTGGACTTCCCGCCGCGCTACGACCACTGGGACGCGCACGCGCTCTGGCATCTCAGCACCGCGCCGCTGCCCTTGCTCTTCTATAGGTAATACTAACGAAAAGCCTAAAGGTCTAAATGTCTGCAGCGATAGGTATTGCTGATCAACCCACGGGAAGCCTTAAGGTATTTGTCTGGAAGTATTGATACTTTTTGAAAAAACTTGGGGACTTGGACACGTGCCAAAGAAGTCAAACGCGATGGATTCCAGGTTCTATTTCTGATCTGGATCTAGATGTTTGCGTGTGTCCAAGACACTTTCGATACAGGAAACAATCGTACTAACCGTTATTATTTATATGCGAAATTAACGTACTCTTCTTAAAATTTACGATTATATCTGATTGGAACAATTAAACAATTTAGCCTAAAGTTTGGATAGTAAAAAATAACTAACTGTTTTGCTAATGTTTTAAGTTTCATAAAAATAACATTATTTATTATTGTTGAATTACAAATGTGGTAGTGTTTTTTGCAGAATTTATAAAATGACATGTAAATTCGACGAATATACTTTATAACTGGGAATAGAAATTGAGAATAGGGTTTTAACAAATTCATTTTTCTTCCAGATTCGTAATCGATGATCTCACCTACCTGTACTCTCCGACCGAGGCGGACGGGAAGACTAAGTAATTTATTCGTATTATTTAAGTGCTATTTTATTTCTATTTGGATCTACTATTACTATTGATGTTAGCATTACTTATAAAGGAACCATAATAAACACATGGTGTAGTATTGGTATTTTATTTTACAAGTACAAAAACAACAGACAATTTCTCTTTACACCGACAAAGAATTCTACAAGATATTTTTTTTATTCTGACATTCGTTTATGTAATAGTACCCAACATATTACAAATTAAATTACAATTATTAACATAAATATTACAAATTAACAATGGTACACAGCAAACAAAGACAGTTTGTACTAGGTAAACTTCGCCTATAATCATAATGATACTCAGTAATTGAACATTAATTTTCCAGTACAAATTTCTTCCATTGCTCGCCGCAATTCGCAATTCCTAATTTGTGTTTCTTTAACCAACTGATCTTGGATTTGGCATTCTTGGATTCGGCTCTCTTGTCAACGAGGTTGATAGGAGATGTCTGCTGTTCCACCCTGCGAGTTCCAGTAACAATAGGATTGTATGTTTGATTGTACGCTTGGCCGTGATCCACCAAAGCACTCCTAGCTTCGTAGTTTTGCCAGTATACTGGGGTCTGTTGGTATGAATACGGTCGTTCTGATGAATATCTTCTTCCCCTATTCTCCTTGAATATGAGATTTTCATCCCACTGCCGCCTGTACTCCTGCTCCATGTAAGGCGATTCCCTGTTGCGTCTTGTACTTTGCACTGGCCTGTGGGTTGTGTGGGTCCTTGGCTTGTACTGATGTCGTTTAGGGCGACGTGCTGTATTAACTTTTTCACTATAAATCGTCTGATATTCGTCAGAATCGCTGTCAGATTTTTCGTCGTCTACTGGTTCAATGTATTCCTTTGCTTTACATATCGGTTTGTTTTGTTTTTTCTTATTAAATAATTTAACTGATCCCAGCATTCTTTGAAGTAAACCTTTCTTCTCTGCTTTAGTCTAGAAATAAAGCAATTGTTAGAACAAAATCCTTCAAATAAATAAATATCTATAAAGATAAATTAGTTAACGCAATTTACACCGTTGTTAAACTATACCTTAACATCTTCTCTTGCTCCAAACACCTCGGCATCATCACTTGTGCTTGAATCTTCAGAATCATGTTCACTGATAGTAGATGCTATCGTCATTAGTCTATTACGAGGATCTTCTACCTCAACTATGTCGCTATCTACAAATTGGCTCTCATATTCTAAATAAGTTTTAACTTCCTTCGCATCAGATGCTGTAGCAACGGAACTAGTGTTGTACTTACTCCTGGTAGTGGTTACACTAGGCGGATTCATCATAGCTTCAATTTGTATGTCTCTTTTTTGTATACCAGATACAGCTACAATTGTACTCCTGAGCGGTTTCAGATCAGATTTATTTGTAGATTCATTAGTTACAGACTTTAGATCGTCATATTCACTATTCGAGGTTTCCTTTGGAAAGTCCATTGTGAGTGCAATGGATTTGTATATTTCTTTTATCAAATTGTCTGTTTCCTTACTTCGTGTCTCTCGGTTATCTATCTCAGTATTGGTGGCTATTGACGCAGCCGGTTTGGGAATGTTTCTGTTGATATTATCAATCTTTTTATTACAACATCCGCACATTTGGCGCCCGGGAGAATGTATAAGAATGGGAAAATTTTGGGTACATTTGAGTCGTTGATACGGATCGTTGGTATAGCAAATATGTGATGGTATCTGACGATTACAAGTTACCACATATGGATTAGCATTACTCGAGTTATTATAAGTAAAACTGTGCATTAAAGAAGAGCAGGCTTGTAAGTTAGTTTGCGATGGTCCATTTTGTATGACAGCGTCTTTTTTGGATTTCGCCTCTGATATATTATTTACTTGTGGATGGGTTTTAACTTCTTGTAAAACTGATTTCAAAATGCTTTTTATTTGGTTCAAAGTCTCTTCCGTTTTGTTTTCAACTGAGTTTATATCGATCTGTATACTTCGAGTAATAGCAAGATTGTTCGTACCTACATCTATTGCTAAGCATGCCGCATTTTGACGAAATATTGGTCGTATCAGTTCAGGTTTCTCAGTTTTTTGAACTGGCTTTTGATAGATTTCACCACAATCTATACTACAACTGTTGGAGGTGTCGGTTTGGCCTATTATTTTGTCAACTCTATTCTGTTTAACACATTTTGGCGATTTCCTCCGCATATTGCCTTTTGTTTCCTGTAAGCGGTACGTTGGTCTCCTATATTTTTTAGACTTGGAAGGCAATTTTAGACGATAATATTCTTCCGGATAATTATGAGCATGAGATTTGCTGTTATCGGCCCAGCATCGCGTATCGACCGGACGTTTAGGTTCCCTTTTCGGTGATTTCTCTTCTTTTGTTACTTTAAAGTTTTTTTCTTTCACGGGAACAATATCATATAGATTTGAGTCATAGTAAACATCTTTATTAAATTGATTATGCACGTGCGCAGTTACTGGATCAATGATAAAATTTTGGTTCTTTCCTATATATTTATCAATATTTTGAAACTGACCGTGGCAACATGAGCATACGTCAGATTCGTACGGACAATAACCACTATTGTGAAAATCTCTGCATATTGGTGAAGTAAAGTGGCTTGTATCCGAAAATTCATCTACTACACGGTCTGGATCAAAATGTCTTTCAAAAACATTCTCTAAATACGATTGGCTCAAACCGTGATCAATGTTCGTCTCTGGATTGTTTTCAAATGCCATGTCGGTGCACATGCCATTATTAAACATACTATTTTCTGTGTAAGCATAATATACCATTTGAGTATTAGGTTTTACTTTGTCCTTTACTGGCTTTTTCTTTTTATTTCTTTTGAAGAAGTTTTTGTGGTGACCGCCAGTGTTGGGTTGCAAGGACCAATTTTCATTTTGCTCGAAAGGTTGATTTTGATGTAAACCTGATGTTGACATTGAGGGAAAGAGGAGTGATACTATTGACTTTCGTTTCGTTTGTTTTGAAGATCCATCACCGCATTGTGATCCCATTATGCACACATTGCCTTCTCCAAGCACTTTCACTTCACTACATTTACCAGATAGTAATGTGTTTTTGTTTCGTATATGTGGCTGGATCAGCGCCGTGTGGACTGGTGTGTTCTTCGCTGGTTTGGAGTTCTTGGCTTCGTTTAGCTGCCGCTCCAAGTTAATGATTTTGTTTTGCAAATCAGTTACATCTATTGGTATACAGGAGATTATTTTTACTTCAGTCTGCGAAGGTGAGTTTCCTGGAATATAATATAGGTAAATGGCATATGTTCCATGAGTATCCCATGTGTTAATCCAGGCCATAAACTATCTATGTACCAAATGTCAGCGAAATCTGTCCAGTAGTTTTTGCGTGAAAGAGTAACACATACATTCTCACAAACTTTCGCATTTATATCTAACATTAGGAACAATGGTTGTATGTGGCTAGGTTCAGACTCGAGTTGTACGGGGTTTTATAATGGTGAGTTTTAATTATAGAAAATACATAAATATAATGATCATATATTTGATTGATATTGCTTCTGCTGAGATTGTTAAAACATCTTTGAACTGTTAAGTGTGTCACTTGGCCATTATTTTTGCG
Source organism: Cecropterus dorantes dorantes (assembly GCA_018249915.1). Taxonomy (NCBI): domain Eukaryota; kingdom Metazoa; phylum Arthropoda; class Insecta; order Lepidoptera; family Hesperiidae; genus Cecropterus; species Cecropterus dorantes. Next base: position 6,205 of record DWLI01002775.1, read on the forward strand.
AGAAATATCATGACCTATCATACTATTTATCTTATCTCTTTAAAAAGGCTTTAAAAGGCCAAGCATTTATAATAATTTCAGTGAAAAGTACAGTACATAAAAATATCTTACATTTGTAAATGCTCTACGTATGAAAACATTGAAATGCCTTGCGCAGAATAAGCAATTAACTAATTACATAAAAGTACAAGCTACAATACAAAACGTTTTTACCCAAGTTAAATGCGACTCGGCGAAGAAAAGTCTCAACCCCTTTAAAGCGCTGTTTGTACGGATTGGAGCTTTTGTCCGTTTTGTCGGCAGGACTGTAAGGGAATTACTTCCTCTAGGATTAATATGTTCCTGCAGAGAATGTTATCACAGTGTACAATAACGTTTGAAATATTACGTTTGTAATTTTACTAAGTTATAATTTTTCGCCGACTGCGATAGGAGGACGTTTTAGAATGTGTGGATCACTGGTGAATCACTAGTGTGGTTCGACCGGGGAGGTACCACCGCCACACTTATTTCTAGCGTGAAACAGTTCTCGCGTTTCGTTAGACAACTAGTTTAGTCCTCGGGAGTCGGGAGCAACGCATCTGTGGCTGACTTTAGTACCTTTAGTACGAGTTTAGTAGATTGTTTTGACGAAACAAGATAAACTCGTACTACGGGTACAGATAAAACTCCTGTTCTCTATGAACATGTAAGCAACATGTCCATGGGCGGCGATAACAAATTACAATCACATGCACTGCACGCTCGTTTGCTACTTCATCAAGTAAAATAAGTGGTACAACAATCCCTGGTGCGACAAGTGTTAAAGTTTATAAGGCCTGGTAAGAGAGAGACAACGCACTTCTGGCTGACCCTAGGTATTCAGTCCTATCAAAGGTTGATTGCAGATGTCTATATGCCAGACTTACAATCAGATAGACTCATTTTAATTCGCAACTTCTATATTTTAAACATATATTTAGATATACATTTTATTCCTTTGGCACTGTAATACGCTTTTCGGTTTTTAATTTTTTATTTAATTTCGATTGTAGCATCGCCAGGTAAGGTAGAAGACTCGTCCAGGACGTAGGGGTAATAGCCAACGGATAGTAAACTTTTGTCCTAACAGTAATTTCTATCTTATTTCTGTATAATCATATTTACAATCAGTTAATTTGACCGGAACTTATCTTCACAAACAATAAACAAGCAGGCCGTTCTTTCTTCTGGCTAATTATGTAGGAAATAATGACCACGAAGGGTTCCACCCCTTAATGGTCGTGGTTTTTTCAGCGGTGACACTCTAGCCACCGATATTGATGTATGTTACTCTGGTTTTAATACTATTATGGTAAAAACACTAATGTCAAGTAATTCAACTTAATCTTTCAGGGGCTTAATCAACCTACTTTGTACCTACTTGTGTAAGAGATTATTTTTTGATCAAGTCTATAAGGGTCTGAAAATATTCAATTAAGTAGACTACAAGTTCGTTCTTTACATTTTATTAGAAGACGATAAGAATTTATGTATGTAGGTACGTTAAATAAATGTGCACAAAGTTTGACATTAACAAATCACGCCAAGTTCAGCATCTACAGTGTAATAGCCTAAATGAAGATAAGACATTCAGGGTCTTTTAGTAATAATAGTCTTAAATAGAATATTATTACTATTATTACTTTTAAAAAATCTTACCTCGAGTTCATTTTAAAAAAATAGTTTTGCTACGAATTCAATATATTTTTATTTTGTATTTAACGAATAATTTCATGTTTAGAAACCGAAAAAACAAGTATAACGATACCAATTAAATGTTTACTTATTGAAATCCATTTCTTTTACTTTTGATTGAACTATTGATGTTAGTTGTCACTTCTATTCTTAATATTAACGTTCTTAAACAAGTTTTTACTTAATGCACAATAATTTGATATAACATAGTGAGGTTGTAGGCTGTCAACTCACAGAACAATTTTCAGTTGAATCCGCGCGCGACTGCTTAACTGCAACTAGCATATAATATGAAAATATAATTAAAATTCTATAAAATTTCTTATTTATGGCAATTTATTGCTTCGGCCACACGATCGATCGACTCAAACCAAATAGATTGAAAGTTCTCCAAATAGAAGAATTGTGATTCAAGTTGGTTACAACTACGCAGGACTTCTCGAAAATAGAATATGCCTTAATACACCGTCCAAACCTGAACGGACCAGTGCTACATTGTTGTATAGCAGAATAGGTGCCTACGGTTCTACGATATACCTACATGTGTACTTGAACTTAAAGGTGGCTAATTAAGTTAAGATTAATAAAACACATAGAAAATCGTTTCCAATATTTTTATTTTTAAATTAGTGGCAGTGAAGTTTTACGGGTACTTTATTTAACAACAAAACGAATCTGGTACTGCCTCAGTCGTATAGCGGTGTCGCATATCCGGACTTAATATTAACGTAATCAATGTATATTTAAGATATCTTACATATAAATTGGTACAAGAAAAAATAATTTACCAATTCTTGAAGTCTCTACATTTTACAATACACGTTTAAGATTGGTCATCTTCAAATGTATATTTGGTGTTAAAACCTTAGTCTCATACATCCTCAGCGTTACAGTTCCATTTATACAATTCAAGTGTAGCTTGCAATCAATATGCAGTTTTTTGGTAATTAAGTTGCCTAGTTGCTGCATTTTGTAACGCTTTAAATATATATAACGTAATCAGCATTTAACCTGCTATCTACTGCATGGGAAGGTTCACGTATGTCACGTGTTAAAGTTCTTCACATTTCAGCGGACATATAACTGGCATGAGTATCTAAATTATATATAGCTATACAACTTTTGCTTGATTTATGGAGTACGTGTTAACCGATGTTGTTTACACTACCAAGAACTTCACACTCATGCAATAAAAATCGGTCGGACCGTCTTAATGTGCGAATGCTAAAGGCAAATATGATTTTTAGGTCAGAAAGAGATGATTTATAATTCGGCAGTAATATTTGTTTTTGAAGATTTAGAGACTTCAAGTTTACATGTTTAGAAAAACAATTTGTAAATGTTTTGGCACCTTAATTTGACACTCAGGTTACTAAATACATTTTTAAAATTAGTCTGAACACGACTTTACAATAACGGTTAAATAATCTAACGAAACATTCATACACACTTGTAACAAAACATTTTTAACTTTTAAAAACATGGTTTTAATGAAGGATTTTGTTTATAGATAGTATGAGCGACCTTTCTTTGTTTCGTAGGAAATGGTTATGTATAACCTAAAATATAAATATCGAACACTATTTTAAGTTCGGTATGACTCACCTAAGTGCGTTAACTGTATCGATTATATTATAATTTTCTTACTAACATTCAATATTTTACGTATCTTCATGGCTGCGTAGTTTACAACACTTGACGTTTACAAAGAAATACATTGTCCTCGCTATTCAAAAGAATTTTGCTATAAAATTTCAATCTGGTAGTATTCGACCTACTTATACCGTAGATTATTCTAAAATGCGTCTAATCGGTCAAGATGCTTGGTATTACTGACTTGGATGAGTCTAAGGGGCTCTTGTATTGTTGTAACTTTTATACTATTCAATGCTATGGTGCTTAGTTAACAGTATCAAATCGACTGTAGGTGTATCGAAATGTCGAAATGTAAACAAAATGTCAGTTCCACTCTTCAACAAAAAATTACGACCGTCCAGCTGCTAGATGTAAGACAGTGTCCACCATTGCGTTGTTACATGTGTTTAGATTTTTGTGTAAATAGGATTTATATACTGGATTTATACAGTCTCGATTTGCCAAGTATGTGATGTTTCTAGTGGAGTCACTTAGATATCTTAGTACAGTGCACACCCACATAGGTAACTTTGCAGCTACAATTTTATTAAATGAACTTGGACAACTACTCATCTTACTTGTCACAATTATATCGTTTTGACAAATGTTGACAGTCTCCTTAAAGTGGCATTAATGGGACACACGATATACATAAGTCCAAGAGTTACCTTAGGTAAAGGTCTCTTGAACAGTCAAACTTGTAGTTCGTGCAGATAGTATTTTCTCATCCACCACAAGAAAAGTTGGAAGACCAAAGCTCAACACTCAAACAAATTCAAATGCCGTTGTTAAATGTGGAATTGACAGAGTGATCTGACCATATCATTCATAAATCACTGGCAAGAGGTCTTATTCAGAGGCAGACAACCGGTTAATAAACTACATCAATCCTTCTCAAGCATCTCTCCCTGTACTGGGTTACCTATTTAGACACGAACAACGGTAATATTAGTGAGTGTACAGTAAACGAAGCTTACAAATAAATATCAGTCCTGAATCTACTGGTGCACCTCGAGACAACTAGTGCGTTCGGTGTTACGGACTAGCTTCATACACAGTCTTGAAGTTCTTTATAAGTTCATGATGAATATACATTCAACAAATATTCACTCAAAAACTGAAAGTATAGGCCTATAAGTGCGCTTTTCGGTGTATATCGTGTGACGTAATGAAATAAATTTAAAGAGCGCCCTTTTTATTTTATTAATTACGTAATATTTAGTTGTATGTACTAATAATGTATTTCATAAATGTAAAATATTGTCTAAAATATGTTAAGGAGTTATTGACTGTTCTCAAATGTATTTGGATGAGTATCTGAATTCGCAGATGTTTCCACGTGAGCTACGGAATCCATATGTGCGATAAAGCTTTACTCTTTTCAAACTATTATTGCTAAAACAAGGCTGTAATAAATTCGACATAAACACGATATACCGCATTTAACACAAGAAAGTATCACTAAAGTGAGACAAATATAATGAATAAAGTCTATTTAACTAAAAAAAAAAGTTTGTTTTCAGCGAGCACACATACTTGGAATTATAGAATTCACATACAAATAAGAACGAGAGAAGTTTGTGTATGAAGCTAGTCCGATCTAATCACTGTTAACTGTCCAGTGCAACAATAATGTACACACGCCGACACAAGTTGTGTAAGACATTTGGGTCTTCGTCACAGCCATATTATTATTAATTATACTTGTAAGAGCAGTACTGTGCAAACTTTCCTTTGTGACCAAGATCATAGAATTTCAATCAATTTCCACCTATATTCATCAACAAGGTTAATTTCAATACGTTTTACTGTGTTCAGTTTTCATTCTAACTGATACTGTTATATTTATGATTTTTTAATACATAGTATGTAGCTAGATTTAAAATAAATAATTATAATGCTAGGGCTAAGTATGCCAATCTGTTAGAAAATACTCAAGAACAGTTTTTAACGACAATTGCGAGCAAATTAAGTAGGTTTGTATATAATTTTAAAAACATATGTCTTAAGTCGTATAATTACTGAACATTTTCACGCAAAAAACGATCTTTATTCGATTCTTTGTCTTTATTTTATCAATCGTTAACCGTTACTAATTTACTCCTAATATAAATATATATATAAAATCCGTCCGAGTTATCAACTGTGTGTCGAAATGTGTACATTGCAATTGAGAAATTAAGTAATACTGACTATTAATTTAATAAATTCAGTTTACATCAAAACACGTAAATTCGTATTTTTAATAGCTTCAGGATCCTTATACTTCCAATGATAAAGTTATGTAGTTAATTACGTTTTACTCGTATTGTATTATAGTGTTTACGTAGATTTAGCCTATTATTACATTTACATAGTCTAGGAGCTTGCATGTAAAATAAAAGAGACAGACAACACGTTGTATACACATTCCATGATAATTATTCATTATTTTCGTTGGTATAATAATAATCACTTTAAAAATCCTAAACATTTTCGTCTTAATTTCTCAATCGCATCTCCTATAAAGCTAGTAATAACCGCACGCGGTCGCATTTTTACGATTTACCTCATTAATTCTATACACATAAAAATATTAAATCAGAACGTTTTTAACTAGAATTATAATAATAATGTGCGTAACGTACCGTAACACCATAGACTCACCATTAGCTGTACAAACGAATTGCGACGCAATATACTAGTGAAAATGGAACAACATGAAAACCACCGCCATATCGTGGAGTTCGTAGAGATGCAGGTTGCAAACTTATACGATTAACGAAACACAGTTCTGTACCGAAGATAAGTTAACACCTGCAACATACATCTCTAAGAACACTCATCGATACGTATCTTTCCATAAAACAATAGTATAAGAGATAATATTACTAAGAAACGCCACATTCTGTCAAATAGTACCCAAAAATATACCATAGTAATGTACGTATTCGATCTAAACATTTCCAATATAATACCCGAGTTTTAATATAAATCAACTTCACATGTACACAAATAATCTAGTCACCACAACCAAAAATATCTCAAAAATATTTTATATAAGTAATTTATTACAAGAGCAAATTAATTAACAAAACTATCCCTCTATTATTATTTTCACTCATAGCGTTGTCCATTC
>DWLI01002776.1:0-12673 GCA_018249915.1 Cecropterus dorantes dorantes
ATGCCTGTCTGGCCGGGAATCGAACCCGGAACCCACTGCACGTCAGACCGGTATGATGACCGCTCCGCCACAAAGGTCGTCTAGTATATCTCTCCTACCACACCCTTCTGGCCACAACACAACAGTGCAAAACACTGCTGTTATGAGACAGAAATAGGTGTCGCGATGATGCTTCTGGAGTCGATCCACAAAGTTTAACTTAGTCTAATTCTAGAATAAACTTATGGTCTATTTATCTCTTACATTATAATGATGAAATTAGGAGCCACAGTTAATTTTAATAGTACAAATAATGGTAGAGTAATTTTAATGGTAAGATAAAGCTACTTGAGGCATTTTATAGCCCCCAAAGGCCAATTTCATGAAAAATTTATCTGATTGTACCATAGACATGCATAGTATCTTCCTATCTTGTTTAGCTTCTTAAGTTTTATAAAATAGGTTTATAGTAATGCATGGGAAGGGCTAACATATTTAGAAGAAACGTTCCAACATCAATATCGGTAGCCACTCATCTCTAATCGATCGCTATTAAATTTAAATTCAACATACATATGCATGCATCAAAAATTGTAACGATATTATCCCTTAAGTTATACCAAAGAGGGTTCTAGCACCTTTTAGTTGTATTCAATAACAAATAATACATCAACATAATCGACAGACGATTACCGATTACGAACATACACAAGACAACCATACAATCACGCGACAAACAACAAACAAACAATATGTACAGATGTACCCCCCCGCATGTAATTGTTTAACTGTTCTTAATGGAGATAGTTTGACCCAGTTACATTGTTATTGGGATTGAAAGCGAGTTTAATGATGTACGCCAATAATTAACATCTAGAGACGTATTGGTGTAATTTATTGAATAATAATATAATAATGTGTTTGGAATAATTTATGTCTGTGTGGTACGTACATTTTTAATTCTTATGTCTACAGTATTATTTATTTAAGCATCCTGTTTATTAAAAAATGTTTGAAGTTTTGACTCGTAAGGCACCATTATAACACTTATTTCTGCCTTATAATAGCAGTGTTAAGAGTGTAAGCCATTTGGCTTATAAGAGTGTGGCAAGGGAGAGACAACTTTGTCCTAGATAGATAGATGGAAAATATTTTATACCGTTTTTTTAATGTTATGTTATTTTTTTGTTTTAGGCTCACAAAACTAGAAAGTTCTTTGATAAATTACCAGCCTCCGAAGGTGGAGGTTACGTATTGAAGAAAGTCAATGGGAAAGATGGCAGGTAAGTCACAAAAAATACTATACCAATAGACCTAAACAATAGTTAAATTGCGTGTCATAAATTCGCATAAATGATCGCATTTCATTTCATTTCATTGTTTAAATTTTGAGTGAAACATTTTGTCTTCCGCGCAAATTAAAGCTCCTACATTTAAGAGGCAGAATAAGATATCTAAAGTGAAGTACAGATATTCACTGCCATTTGATTAAAGCTTAAAACTTAAGATTTTAAATAAGTCAACACAAGATATTCTCAAAATGCATGTACGCGTGTATTTCAGCCGATATAGGAATCGCGTGGCGGGAAATGGCGTCAGAACAAGTCCAAATTGTAATACAAAGTTTCGCAAAAAAATATTTTTACCCTATAATTTATAAGTGCAAGACCATTTGTTCTCAAAGTGTGTGTACTTGTGTGTTCCAGCGGCTACAGGAAGTACCGCGCGGCGGGCACGCGGCGGCTGCACGACATCCTCGGCGTGGAGGGCGGCGGGCCGGCGGCGCGGCGCCGCGGCGAGCCCGGACACTCCGTCTCCGACTACCTCAAGTTTAAGGTAAGTTTGGGAACCGCTGGTTACATTATAGTATTTTTTCTTTGTTGAAAACTTTTTCGAATTGAGGAGTATACTTAGTATGGCAATAAAGGCGTTTTAACTTAGCCATTGATTGCTCATACGCAAACTTAAGGTGAGTCGGTTGGCGATATAATATTTTGCGTTCCAGGACATATTTGAGAGGTATTATGGTCAACTTAGTAGTGTAGTAAGCTTATCTAAGTCTAAAATGAATTAGGAGTGCTACTAGTGATAGTTTCATTTTTTATTTTTAGAAGAATCAAACAATCAAGAATAAATGAATATAGTTTAAATAAGTAGTCACAATTGTTAGTCCTTTTACTTTTGGATATAACCTAATTTTTTGCGTCTATTTTCGTTAGGTTTGACTCAGGAAATAAAAAAGGCTCTTTTTATGATATATATGCAATATTTGTCAGAGAAGAAATATATAATGATATTTACCCCAGTTTCTGCTGTGTATAAAATTAATAAAAGACATTTAATTAAACCTGTTACTATATACAATTTCCAGGACCTAATCCTGCGCATGCTCGAGTACGACCCGAAGCAGCGCGTGACGCCGTACTACGCGTTGCAGCACAACTTCTTCAAGCGCACCGCCGACGAGGCGACCAACACGCAGCAGGCCCAGCCACAGACGCACCACCAGCACGGTGAGATGTCGCTAGTGTAGCACGCTCACAACACACGGGGATAGGGGGGGTATATCTAGGATAGGTATAAAAGCATAGAGATAGGAGGAGAAATATGGAGATAACTTGACCGATAGAGGCATTACTGCAAAGATAGGAGTATGAAAGCGAAGATAGAGACCTAACTGCAAGAATAGGGACATATGTACCGCCGACGAGGCGACCGGGACGTCAGCCCCAGCCCCAGACGTGCTAACAGCACGGTGAGATGTCGCTAGTAAACCACGTTTTTAACTCGTAATATACTGGGTTAGGGGGGATCTCTAATAGGATAACAAGACTGATAGGGAAGTAATTACAGGGGATAAGGGGGGGAAATATGGAGGTAACTAGATCGATAGGGTCTTTAATGCAAAGATGTGGAAGTAACTGCAAAGCTATGGACATAGCTGCAAAGATAGGGGGTATAACAGCGAAGAATAGTTATGTCCCTACATAACTACAAAGACTGGGACAGCTGCGAAGATAGGAGTATAAAAGCGAAGATAGAAACGAGATAGATCTTAGATAGGGAAATAGGTACCTGTGGCGGAGCGACCAACATGCAGCCTACGCAGCTTCAGTCGCACCACCAGCACGGTGAGACGTTGCTAGTGTAGCATATTCACACCACACGGCACAGGGGGAATGCCTAGGATAAATCTCTAATAGATTAATAGGAAAGATAGGGATGTGACAGTAAAGTTAGGGACGCAACTATAGGGGATAGGGGCTTCCCCCTTATGGAGATAACTAGATCGATAGGGGCATTACTGTAAAAATGGGCACGTAACTACAAAGATTAGAATATAGCTGCGTATATAGATTTTAAATGGAATTCGTCTATACATACATATTTAAAGATACAAGCCTAAAATCAATCTAAGGGTCGTATATTTTACGTGCATCGTATATTTTTAAACTAGTTTATGTTAGGACTACATTGTAGACATAAAACACATGACTGTATTTCAATACGCACACTAATCTCTATCTAAGCAGATATATGCCTAAACATATGTTTTATTTTCTTGATATGATCTCCGATATAGCTAATTTATAGTCGACTCACATTTCACACAAAAATATCGATTAGCAATTTATAATTTAAGCATAAAGTCCATAAGCATATGCGGTTGAAGTTACTGTTGTCCAATTACTTATTTATTTTATATATAATATCATATTAACACTTTTCATAAATGTTATCGATGTTGAATGATTGTGTAGAATACTTTCAAAATTTTTACTATATTGGTATGTATGAGCATATTCATGTTCTTGAAATTTTAATTCGTTTTCCTACATCTTACCGATTAGGGGCGTTACACACTGTCTCATCCAATCACATCTCAACAATTTATTATGAACACACTGTACCATATTTTTTACAATGTAATTAAGAATCCCGTGGTATGAATAAACCCTTATAAAATATTATTCTGAGGCGTTTATGTCAATATTTCAAAATTTTAAGGAGCATTACATAATATAAGATATATTAAGAAAAATCATGATATATACTGAGAATGGATGAGTCAGTGATGACACCTGATTTATACACATCATCATTATGAGCTTGTGTCGTGTTTCGCTAACACATGGTGCTTCTACCATTTCATTGTGACTAATCAGTATGTTTTATTTTATGGGTGCCTTTATATGGATTCGAAGAAGTTTCTCGCAGTGTCATAGTCTAATTTTGAACCAGTGACTCAATATTCCTCGAATGTTGTAATTTTAAATATTCATTTTAATATCGATATTCATAATCAGTTGTGCAGTTTTCAATAGTATTTTGATGAATTTGCTTATGAGATACCAAGTTTTACCAGTTACTAAGAATAATCCTAACTTATATTATACTTATAAGTGTATTTCGTATTCTAGATGCAACTTATTAAAGACATGAAATAAAATATTATATTAAAAAAAAAGTGACAAAAAGTTTTTGACGAATAAAATTAATGACACTGTGTTAAAATGGTTTTGTTCTCGTCTATATTTTATTTTTTAAATTGAAAACTGCTCAATTATTTAAAATCCTTTTTATATGTTTATATACTGGCAGTTTTATCAATCAAATATTACTCTAATCACATATATTTTAAGTTAATACCAAATTATTTGAACATATAAAATACTACATTCTAAATTGCCATTATATAAATCGATCACTGGTTCAACATACATCGCATCAGTATGAGAGCGTTGCAACCGGTTTATAATGTGGTCGTTCCGATGGCAGATGGTCCGTCGGATCCGCGATGACTAGAGCGGTCCGGCGGCACGCCCGCGCGACACTAGCGCCGCCATGAGCCCTAACCATTGCCCGACAGGTCTGCGAACATGTAACGGAATGTTTTCACCCCCCCACTCCAACCTACCCCCCACCCTGTCCGTTTGTAAGCGTGGTTGAAGCGGTTGTTGTGAGTGGATGTCGGTTGTGTAGATTTGACGAAGGATAATTTAAATTGCATTAAATACAAATTTATTGTATGCAATCGTTACGTTATGTAAGTCCGTGAGATATTTTAAAACAGCGGTACGGTTCTATATTATACCTTAATTTGGTTGGTTGCACCATTCCAGATGGTACCTATCATTGATTTGAGCTTGTACCTATTATTATTTTGAGCTGCATTTGTAAATGAATATACTTCAAAATGTTTTACCCATGTTTAGCACATTTTTAAATGTTAAGTTAAGCGAGTACTTCTTATAAATTAAAATATATAAAATAGAATTTGCATTTCTCAAAGTCAGTTACAAAATAATCAGGATATTGATTAATTTTGTAACTATATTATAGTCACAGCATTACCTATAACTTCATTTTTTATAAACTTAAAGATAAGCCTTATTTTTATTACATTTATAACGATTAAGATTTTGTATGGGCTTATGACTTATTTATTAATAAAATAATATAACATTTTGTACCGACTCCACTCACTAGAATTGCATCTGCTAGTGCCGCTCGAAGCAAAGTAATGGATGTACATTTTACTTCCCCTGTTGTATGTGCAGTCAATATGAATTTATGTCTTAATAGACGTGAAACATTTTTGGCACCCGATCCCTTATAATTTTTGAGACCCCCCATTTTGATGCATGTCCTTACCTCCTTATGTGCATGGCTTATTGATTTCGAGTTTCTGCAAATACTTTAAACTATCGACAAAGTTTAATTTTGAATATGGCAAGCACTTAGTGGTTCGACACTGAGGGCGCCACCGTCTATTTCTGCCTAGTAACAGCAATTTTAAGCGAGTTACTTATCCAAGTCGTTTCAAATTAGCCTTCAAGGGCATCTGTGGCCAATTTCAGGTAAGACTATTCTTGTTTGGGGTTAATTACAGATGTTCAAGGGCTGTTTTTAATACTTACTATTAGGTGGAGTATATGTTCATTTGCTTTAAAATTATTTTAAAAATTTATGAAAATTGTTAACTAATATCAACATATCTTGGTCGATATTTAAAAGTATTTGCAGATATTAGTCATTGTTAACTTAGCATCGTAACTCGAAAATCATTATACTTATTAGATCTCTTCTCGTATTAGGTATCTATCATAGTTCAAACGACACAAGTACAATTCACTCCACTTTAGCTATATCCCGACATAGATTTAGGCTGTTAGTCACAAATCATGTAATTCTAGACAGTGATTCCTTAATTTTAGTGTTAATTACTGCTAATTCCGTAACGAAGCCAGGATTATACTACGCACGATAGCCTTTATTAGTTAATAGTTGTTTTATTGTGAATTGCTACGGGCTACTATGGAGTGCAAGTTGATAGAAGTGTTGGTTAAAATTCTGTGTAGATTTATTTAGCATGGGGTTGTGGTCGATTTAGAATCATTAAGAGTTTTTTGCGTAGGGTCCTTATGATTGTCATTTAAATTTGTTAAATTTGCAATTACTTGTCAATAGACTCAATTGATTTAAATGTTAATATTACAAACATGAGTATCTGAGATTGATTTTTGAAACGTTTTTTAATGTCTATTAAACTATACTACGTTGATTCTCAAGTAGTTAACTGCCGATCTCTAAATTGATTTGTCTTCTTTAATGACAATTATATCTCAGCATGTAAAAAGTCAAAAGTAATAATTTTCAATGAGCACGTCCGAACGTAGCCCGTGTACATATTGTTTGAACGTAGATAGCGTTCGTGTCGACCATCGCTATAATGCTGGCTCGGTTTCCGGACTAGGCGGGGGTGAGCGGGTGAGTTGAGGGCGCGTTTGTTTGCGCAGTGGGCGGCGTGGTGGGCGGCGCGCGGCTGTGGGGCGAGCGCATGGACGTGGAGCCCGTGCGGCGCGACGACGACATGCTGCCCGTGTGCCCGCGCGCGCACAGCCCCGTGGCCATCCACTAGCGCCCGCGCTCGCCCGAGCGCGCCCGACCGCGCCCGAGCGCTCCCGAGCGCGCCCGACCGCGCCCGAGCGCCGCGCGCGACCGTGTGCGGCCCGAGTGCATGTGAGTGAGTGACGCGACCGGACGACGATCGAACGATCGACGGGACGAATCGGAACTGAATCAATATTTATAATTCTATATTTTTATTTAATGCGATAAGTCTGACTGTAAAGATACGTTATGGAGACGATTTTTGTTACGTTGTAACGTGTATTGTATTATTTGTTCTTAAATCGCTTCACTCGACAGTACTTAGGAGGTACGGGGGACCGCGGGAGGGCCCCCGCCCGGACGCATCGAGGGCATGAAAGCTAGGTTTTTTTATTGTTACGCGATGCATATCAAGGACGCAATATGGTAGAAAATAAATAAATATTGTACATAAAATTTAGGAAACCGACTAATAATGGATACAGACTGCAACCTTACCGGATAATCTATAGTTTAGTTACGTCTATGCTAGTTAAGCTTTCCTTCGGTTTACTATCGCAAGCTTTATATTTTTAAAGTGTCGGCAACTGATGACTGAAAATAAAAGGGCCAATCGGAATTTCGTTTTATCGACCCGATCGAATATAAATAGATTTTGAACATGTATTTTTTGACTGCACAAATTTGATTCGATTCGACGATCCTTGACGTGTTAAATTATTTGAAACATTGCCCTCGCATTTCAGAGTTGTTGTATATTGTAAATGTTTTATTTGAAATCTCGGATGCATAAGATTCGGGGTTGTGTACATCAATCGATACACGAGTATTGTGTTGTCGTGTATAGGTTATTTTTGACCCATTGGACTATTCAGGCGATATGTAAAACAGAGTATAGTGTATAGGTAATTCTATAAAAATAAAAAAAAAACACAAAATGTACTTGTAGGTTACGGGAATGTTGAATCATATATAAAATTTTTGGGTATTTCAGATAGGAGTTAATAAATTGAATTACTGACTTGTTCAACCTTTTTGGATTTGAATCTACAATAGACTAACCTCATCGCAACAGACTGGTCGTAATGTAACGGAGATATTTTGTATAGCGTACACTGAATCACTGCCTTATTGTGCCGGAACTTATTACGGTGAGGCCCGCCACTCACAGGCCGACTTTTGCACGACAAACGCGAAAACGTGACTACACTACGTAAGGTTGTAAATCTAATTGTAGTGTTGTTTAGCTCTTAGAATTTTTATAAAGAATAAATAAATGAATCTGTTATGAATATGGCGGCGTAAATGCGTTGATTTCTGATTGTAATTTCATTCGAATGCAGATCGAATGATTGTAGGCCATTAGGAGTTATCCATGTGTCGAACTGCGGCAATGATCATATTGCATTGTGATAGTGGTTTAACTACATACTTTTAACTAAAATCAGAGTCCATAATATTTTGAATATTTGATGACGTAGCATATTTTAGACTGATAATCTAATTAAGATACACTGTAACTAATAGGTAATCCATCAGAACCATTCAACGCAGCCGAATTAAAATTTAAAATTGTAAACCTCGTTCAAATGTTAAAAAAATATGTATGTAAGTGTGACGAGTGACGTGAGTGGCGGGCCTTAGTTAGCATCTTTACTCTGAACTCGTTGTGATTTAGCAAAATGACTAATTTTTCAATTGTTTATAGTTTATGATCGACTGAAGCGTATTGTGTATACCGTTCAGAGTAAAGCAGCTAAGGGTGCTCATAAATGGGCTAGAGTCTTGATAATATCTAACTGCAATAATATATTTCACTTTCTAGGCAATTAATTGCAATAGTTACTGCAATCTCGTTGAGTGAAACATTGAGATTGTAGCAAATATTGTACTGTAGTGGACTACACGATTGCAGCCAGATATTGCCGAGAAATTAGCCCGTTTACAAGCAACTTAAATGATGACATTGCAACTGATAGCAGATGTTTTTCTTTCTGCGATGTTGCTGTGAATTTTTATAAATCTCCCCTCTCCCAAAAAAGATTATTTTATTGTAACACGTTTGTATGGTACGTACTATTTGTTTTCGTACATGAAGCATGAAAGTATTTCTTCCGTTCCTTTTATAGGACAAGTGCTGCGACTGTTTCTTCCTCTGTATATTTATTTTTATTTCATTGTAGATTTGAATCTATTTCTAATCTTGCTGTTCTGAAATATAAATTTTTGAAATATCTGTATAATATATTTACTGTAATACTTTTTTGCTTCATGAGGTTATAGGATTGTTAGGTATATAAGAAATAGGTATGGGAACATATTTGATTTGACTCTAGGGAAATAACGAAACTATTCAATGGGCAGGTTTCCAAATATCTGTAATAACTTAATTGTAATTATTGTAATACTTTTTATTATTGTAATTGTTGACTTATTTTTTAATATTCCAATTGTTTATGCTCCACTCTGTATTGTATTGTATATGTAATATGTGAAGGTATAAAAATACTGTATTGTTTTAGTGATTAATTTCACTATTTATAGTAAATAAATATTTAGTTCAATTGTAATTCAAACGAAGACTGACTAATATTCCGTTGTTCGCGGGGAGAGCTACATGTTCGTATAGTAGCGAAATTGTTCACAAATTGTATTATAATAAAACTGCATGAATATCGACACAGCTTGTTAGTTAAATGGTACAACGCTGAACGGTTAGTCAGTCTGATAAAGAATTAGAAGTGAATATAATTTAAATTAGCTCAAATACACGAGGCGGGCGCGACTCGGGTGGAGTTGCAACTGTACGTATCGACGGCATGGGATCGCGTTAATAATTAATTGTATACATAATATATATTATAAATCTCGAGGCTTGTCCGTTGTTCTCTCGCTGTAGTTGCAATATCTCGTTATGTTGCGATGCCTTCGTGTTAAAGCCTATAGGACGCGGAAATCTGCCGTACACCTGTATGTAACATACCATGCTAGTCTGGATGTGAGTGCCGAACACGACCACTGACCTTGAATAGTTGTAACTGAATCCAAGGATGGCCCTAGACGTTCGCGCTTGAGTATGTATAGTATACTATTTATTTGTACTGTGACATGGTTTATGTGGAATGTGTGATGGTAATGCGCGAGGAGCTATATATTTATTTCCTATCGGATTGTCAGTTCGCAGGCACTGTAACAATAAAAGGATAGAGCTTTATGTCACTAAGTTTTGTATTTTAAATCAATAAACGATAGCAATGATTTGATTTTTTATTATTTCTCCCTTATTCAGGCGTTGATGGAATAAATACACTGGTTCGGTCATTATGTTGTTTTATTTCCTTTTTTAGTTAATAGCCTAGTTAAAACCTTTGTTTATGTGTATGAAAATACCGATCTGATATTAAGGGTTCAATTCCCTACAAACATTTAAGTGATATTGATTGATGATTTAGATTTTTCTTTTGGATCTAACTGCTTGGATACTTATTAGCGTGTTCGTAGTTTCCACGTTCACAGCAAATGCGAATACAGGTCTACAAGTGTAGTGTAATTAAAAACAAGCGAAAACTTCCGACATGGTTTTTTTATGATAAGGAAGTAAACGAGAATGCAGTTGACCTGATGGTAAGTGCCTTACCTTAGGTTCGTCACAGATGCGTTGCTCCTCAGAGGACTAAGGCGGAAGGCCTCGGAAAAGTACCTCTCTTACCACACCCTTCATACCAGAACACTGCAATGCATAATATTTCTGTTATTAGACAGGAAATAGGTGTGGCTGTGGAGTTTCCGGAGTCGAACCGCAAAGACTTCTGCCACCTTTGAAGGTCGCGTTGGTTAGCATTAAAACACGCTTTCTACACTCATAGCCCACACTAGGATTTTCTACTGTGTCGCGGGTACCATGGACACACAGACGAATACACAATCACCCAGACCCAGAACAGAAACCTAAATTCATCATTCAGAAGTCAGTCTGGCCGGAATCGAACCGGGAACCCACTGCGCGTCAGACGGGTATGATGACCGCTCCGCCACGCGGGTCGTCATCAGCATTGTGGTGTTATGGCCGGTTTCCACTAACGCGGAGATGGTTTATAAATACCAATCCAATATTATTTACACATGGCTTGCTTAACTTCGGTGGATAACATTCAAGCGTGGAGAAGAGATTCCATAGTTTGTATTGGCGTTTGTGGTGTAGACCTTTATGCGGCGTGCGTGTATCTACTAAGGATCCGCGTGCCGTACCGTGCTTACCAATGAAATGCAGCACTCAACGAGCTTCGTTCCGTTTTAGCCAACTAAGTCTCCGCTCAACATTGATGAAATTCACTGCGCGTTATGCCATTCGTCCCCACACATTTTTGCTGTGGTGAAAACGGATCCTTATACCGGCAGTGGTAGCGGATAATAAAAATGGAACGACAAAGTAAATATGCTTACATGAGGTAGTATTACTCTTCAGCTATAGCAAGTCCACAAATAAAGGAAAGAAAAAAATAATTACTTAATTATAGGTAGTAACAGACCCATAGTATCCGGCAGTTACAGTAGCTACTTTTGTAACCGTTGTTTCAAGCAATAGTAAAATATGGGACAAACGTACCTTCATCAGAAGTTTACTTTAAGGCTAAAGTTTATACTACAATAAAATAATTGGTCGCTGAGGCATATTTAAATAAATACATAAATGAATCTGTTATGGATATAGCGGCGTAAATGCACTGATACCTGCAGTATACTTTCCAAAAAACTTATAGTTCCATGATTGTAAACAATTCCTAGGAAAATACAATACTATACTATATATGATTTTGTTCCTTTGCTTCTTAAGAATCAATTTATTGAGGTCATAGACCATCAACCTATACTACGCATTGTGCTAAAAATGCCAAATTTCTCAAATAAGCCTTTTGTTTAAAAATGTTTTTTGTTTTTGTAGATAAAGATCTATCTTGATTGGATATAATATAGCTGATTATAATATATTCGCTATTTTAGTAAAGTCAAAACAGTTTGAATAGGTAATGTAAATTTCATACACAATTGGCGACTCAAACCCACAATGGTGTTCACTTACAATTGCGCTTCGCCATCTTCATCACTGCATGCTGTATTCGTTATAGTTCGTTAAATTTAAACGTCTAAATTAACCCAATATTTTGTAACATTTAAATTGTAACAAAATATTGGGTCAGGTCTAAAATCGTGCCACCTTGATTGGGGCTGAATATGCTGGGGGCTAGGGCTAAGTATAAATATATATATAAATTATTAAGACAGAAATTTATTAAAATTCACGTTTCATTGAAATCAACAATACACAAAAAAATCATTTACTGATGACAAACATCAGTACTCACGAGCTTGCGAGTGACGTCACGTTTGACATTCGTCTAGTTAGCTTGGTCGACTTATACTTAGTAGTTACTACAAATATGTTCAAATGTACGGTCTGAGTTTGAACAGTACGCAATTAAATGATAACATTCCGGTAATTAAAATATATATTATTTACTTTCGTAAGTTCTATTATCGATTTTAAAACGATAGTCCTTCTATCAGTCGGCTATCGAGAGTCTATTGATACTCGTAATAACAATATTGTGAATCAATTCAAGATTCCTTTAGAATATTATTTATTTAAACAAAAACAGCACGCGATATTACAATCATTATTTATTTTTTCCTATTTATAAAACAGAACAAGATTATGAATTGATCGTCTTCTGTATCAAAAGTTACTTGTACCAATGAATTTACATACTCACATTAGCAAAACGAAACAAAACTGAGCTAT
>DWLI01002777.1:0-12673 GCA_018249915.1 Cecropterus dorantes dorantes
AGACCCAGAACAGAAATCTAAATTCATCATTCAGATGTCTGTCTGGCCGGGAATCGAACCCGGAATCCACTGCGCGTTAGACCGGTATGGCGACCGCTTCGCCACGCGGGTCGTCAAATTTGAGAGACGAAATTTTAATATATGTATAGTATTTTACATTCGTACGTTTATATAAAGAAAACAAGCCGATAATCGGGTACGGTCGGCGGCCTAGTCGGGTGTTCTTAGAAAAACAAAAGAGATTACTCATACCGTAGCTCGAACTCTATCTGAGAATTCCTTGAAGCGCACCAACGCTCCCGGCAAAGTACCGTTTGCAGAAATGATCGGACAAAATAAATTATTACACTCGATTATTATATAGGATAATAATATGTATATTAGTTGTGAATCATTCAAATCTGAAGTAGAGTAGGTATTTGCTTGCGGAAGTTTTAAAAATTACATGCAAAAAATATGTACAAAATCTAGAATCTACTTCACAACATTTGTATGTAGATATAGTGAAGTTTTATACATAAAGTATCACATCGTATATTTAAATGATCTCATGAAAATTTTGCCTGCAATAAAAATATATCTAAAAACTGTTTCTTCCGTAGAAAAGTTATTTACGTATTAAAAAAAATATTAATTGAAATAGTCTAGCACATTTAAACTGACTTTTTCAAATTAATTAACATGCGTACGTTAAGGTGATGCAATACCGAAATGATAATATTCGATAACTTAATGTTTTCGATAAGCGTCTATTAAGGGTCTGGCCGTACCGCCCCTAGTTCGTGAGACGAGAGCGTAAGACGGAGTACAGAGAAAGTTTGAGTGACGTCCCCCCAGCCACCTCCCCTAAGGATTTATGGCGCCATATTGGATTGGGACAAGATGACACGATGCCCGGATAATTTGGGCAACGGTATCACGTGACGGGAACCCAAACTGTGAAACGGCACTTTAATTATGATATTGCGGAGCTTATTCCGTTTCGAACTCCGAATCGTGAAACAGCTTAGTGAACTTCAGTATTATGGAGTTGGTGTTTATTTGAACCAAATCAGTTACTGTTATAGAATCACTGTACGTATATGAATGTTTTCTCAGAAGCATCATAGCTCGGGATACTTGCAGCTTAATTTAGATGCTATGCTCTCAATTTCCTATGTGTAAGTGAAAGGCCAGCCTATATTTTATTAGCGACTTTATTTTATTAGTGACATTAGCATAATCATGCTTCCGTGCATGGTGACTATCAGGTAGATAATTTCGTAAAAAAATCAAGTTGTTTATGAGACCTTGCAAATAAGGCGTCGTTTGAATAATTTTATAGTCTACAGCGCTCGTTCTTAACTTTTCTTTTCGCTTTAAAACACTCATAGTTCTACGCCAGTTCTATTTCGTGTATCTAAAAGGCATTGAATAGAAGATATATTCTTGGCATTTATAACCTAAGTCTTGACAAAAAACTTGAATAATGAATACTAATACCTTTTACTGGTGTACTAACATAGTAGGTATTATAAAACATTGATGTTACATGTCACATGCAACAAGTGAAATAAATAATTGAATAGCCTTCTTTTATGGTGTTTACACTGTGTGAGGTCGCGGACTTCGCCCTACTTATGGCAAAAAGAGCACGAAAACGAATTAACACTCAATTTACAAACATTAGCTCCTTTTTGCTGTCATTTCCCATCACAAATGTTAATAAGATGATTGACATATTTATGAGGTCTTTCCTTAGTGCTGGTAAAAAGTGTTATAAGCAAAGCTTGTATTTTACGGAGTTTTTTGTATTTATTGACTGATTTGTAAGTATCAATTTTTGGAATTAATTTTCTCTAGTTACTTATTTACTTAAGAACATACAAATGGTCAATCATAATATGTCTATATAATTTAAAACATTAGGCGTTTCTCTAATGTTTAAACGGCCATAGCGATTTCCATAAAAAAGGCAAATTCAGCGCTGAGGCAATAAATAAAACGCACTGCACGCACTCGCGCGCAATTTTGACACGCATGCGCCAGTGTCGCGTGCCAACATCGGCCATGCAGGTATTTGCAATATAGATTTTAATTGATAACTGGGTTATTTGTTAATTTCAGGCACAAATTTTAGTATTATATAACGTATATTAAAAGGTAGTATTAATAACAATGCATGTTTGACATACAATTACGTTTGAGATAGGTTTACGCAATCTGTTTAACTGAAAGAATTTGCTTAATTTATTTTTAACCTTAGACAGTGTCTCTATCGGCTGAGTTATTAGGTTACCAATTTATATAAAGCCATAAAATAAATAAGTAAATTTATTGCTGGGGTAATAAATAACTGCACTTGCACGCACTCGCGCGCACCACAGTCTGACACGCATGCGCCAGCGCTCCGTGCCAAAACATTGAATCCATGCAGGTTATGTATGAATAGATTCAAATTGATAACTAGGCTATTTCTAATACTGTTAATTGAATTATATGAAATGAAAGTATTTATAGTTTATAGAGGATTAAAGAGAATCTTGTATTATTTAAATGCCTGCACGTTTCACGTACCTATTTGTTAAGATAATTTACATGTACCTACTCGTATTTGCTTAAATTCATAACACGAATGTAATCAAAATCGGTTGTCTACACAGTAAATAATATAAAAAAATAATAATAAGAACTTGTAGATAGGTAAAAAGAACGTATATTATACAATTAAAAAAATTGGAAATACCGTCATTTAAAACTTTAAACTTTTTTATAACACGTGTTACTTCCTTCTTTCTTCTTTCTTTAGTTTAGGATTTTTTGATTTCTGATTGTATTGTTATTATAAAATAAATAAATATCTAAAAGCTGCTGACATATTAATCCCCATGAAGAAGGAACATCACCGAATCGCTACTCACCAAAGAGCTAAGGGTGCGAATTCTGCAAAAACAGAAATCTCGTTAAGATGACAATTTATGGGTTGTTTTTGCTAAATGAAAATAGTCGCGGCCCGTGAACTGAGCAGACCTTTTTTGATTTTCTTAATGGAATCTTTTCGCTAGGGATTTGTGTCGAGCGGTGCGCTTAAGCTTTCCGTCTACTTACAATACGCAAAACTTCTAAGAATTATTTGGCCCAATTTACTTATTTCCAACAATCATTACTTTGTGTTTCATTTGATTTACATAATACCAATAGCTTTTTTGTTATAGAATTGTAATGACATATAAAATTTTGTAGTCGAAGAAGTTTGAACCAAGTTTTTGTTTCATACTTAAAATGAATACCGTAAGATTAACCGTCTCATCGAAAGAATATTTTTTATTTCATAATAACAAATTAGGCAGTAGTAGAATGGAAATAAAAATTTAGCAACACGTTAAAGATAATTTCAAAACAAATGTAAAAACAAGTTCCTACCTTTAGAAAATAATAAATAATACTTTCATTGTTATTTGTAATTAGCTGCCGTTTCATTTCCCTTTCAAATAAAACCACCATGACGTGAATATAACTTTCTTTGTAATAAGCAGGAAGTATTTCACGATTTATGACAAAGCGAAATTTTTGTTTCGGACTCTCTTCGTTCATTGTTTTTTATTATTATTTTGCCACAATTCCTCGCAGGCTTTCAGCTGAAAAAAGTCGTCGTGGAAACTCGCTTTCGCTTTAGCGGAAATGGAAAAACGGGAGGGAAATAAAGGAATAAAACGGTCGCATATGTGTTGCGAAAAACTTTAACGTTATGAGAGATGGCGCTGCCCGGCCGGACTCCTGGCGCCGACCGTTTATAGAAATATTATTTCTTTTTCGTTAACACACATCGGTAATGTAATAAATTATTTGTACTTACCGGTAGAATATTATAGTATATATATAATTGTATTAGGAAGGTATCGTCGCCACTATTTCTACGTGTAAATACCGACTGACTTGATATGAGACGACAACCTTTGCTCATAGAAATTATAACGCATCTGTGATTCATATAAAACTGTTCTATATCGAATTATTATACACACGAGCGTCAATAAACACACCCAGGAAGCCTGCTTGTTTGCTTCATTCGAAAAATATCTTATAGGTATATACTTATATACTCGTTCTTACGGGTATCATAATTATGTTCAATTTACAAATATTTGCATCATATAATGATAAGTATACATATAAATTGTGTGTCTAAGCACAGAGATATGACCATGGTTGTTATTAAAATGAAGTTAAAGGATTAAATTAAAAAACTACCACTTTCTTCGTCTGATTAAGATGACAAATTATATAATCGATCTTGCTAATATTTAAAATGCATAACTTCGTGAGGATGTATGTGTGTTTATCACTTTTACTCAAAAACTATTGACTGGATTGGTATGAAATTTGGCACACAGATAATTTATTGCCCGGATTAACATATATGATACTTTTTACATTTATTCATAACTTAAACGAGCGGAGCCGCGGGAAAAGCTCGTATTCTATACTTCTGGTTCAATTTTATTGTTACCTATAAAACAGTTGTGTAAAGAGTTTTCAACAATTTAGTCATCGATTTATTTATATGTCAGCAATGATTAACATATTATATGATAGATACGCTGTGTTAATTAATGGGCATTAACTAGGTACCGATGTAATATTTATAGGCCTACGTGTTTTTAATGTTTATGTATAAGACATTTAGAATGTTGTAATATAATCGTAAACAATATGCCAATGTCTCTTAAGTGGATTTAACGATAAAATTGTGTAATAAATTTATCTACGGTAGTACCTATATGTCATTATAATAAAAATTTAATGTGTGTACGTAATTACATATTATCCCCGTATCCTATTGCCTCTTCCATTTGTGGTCGAAAACAATGACATTTTGAAGAATTACATTGTTAGTTGATTACGCAACATAGATATTACTTATTAATAAGATATTATTAATTTAGTAATGGAAAGATTTGAACGTCAAGATATTTATGAAGATGCTAACCTCGAGTTTCTGACGCCCTGCCGTGTTGATCTGAAAAATCCGGAAGTTCTACTGTTTGTAAGAACTATAGTTTTCTAAAAACAAGGATTTTCAGAAGAACTAAAAGTCGTGAGCGCTTGCTATTCGAGTTCTTAGTTCCAAGATTGGGCGTCAGAAATTAACCTCACACCTTGAACTTAACTTATCTGTAGCGAATTTGTGTAACAGGATACTTAATACAATAATTAGTACATTGTTTTTATATGCCTACTAAATATATCAAAAACAAACCAATCAAAAAATATCAAGTTCATTCTTAACAGTTTATTTTTTTTTAACACCAAATCTTCACGTCGAAATAAAAATACTTATATGTTTACAGTTATCTATACTAATATTATAAAGCTGAAGAGTTAGTTGTTTGCTTGAACACGGTAATCTCAGGAACTACGGTTTCGAATCGAAAAATATTTTTGTATTGAATAGTCAATTCATTGAGGAAGACTAAAAGCCATATAATATCACGCTATGTTTGTTGGTTTCTTCCTATGAAGTAGTGGGTGAAACCGCGGGACGCAGCTAGTACACAAATGTAGATAAGTATAGGAGAATTTGAGGGACGTCTCCGTAGCACCCGTACTGATGTAGCGCGTCAACCTTGGGGAGCACACAAATACATGCCACCCTTTGTACCGCTCTCCTACCGTTATCCTGTTCGGATACCGTTTGCTCTTACGTGGCTAAAAAACTGTAGAGACGAAAATATTTCTACTGGTTTGATGCCGAGCTGTAATTAACATAAACTATTTAATTTAATTATTTGTACTGTATTCCAAAATTAAATTAGCACTCTTTAAATTTTATTCTGAAATTAAAATATAATGAAATTAATTTAAGTAAAAAGGGGTTAATTAGGAGAGTAATATAAATTTTTGCATTTTTAATATTTTCATAATTTTTATGAATATTTAAGTACCTACCTAACTCTTTTTAAATAAAATATATTTGCTTTGAAGGTAGTTATTGTTTCAATTTCACTTATAAATTAAAACCTTATATTTATTGAAACCTCATGCATACATTATTAATGTCAATATTCCGAATTTTCTTGTATGTATTCTTGATTTTAATGTTATGATTAGATTTGATGTTAACACAACTCCATAGTTTTCTTGTCTCGTCACGTCTTTCTATTTTCTTTATTCCACTTTATTTTGTTGCGTCGCGTCGTTTCCGTACCGCGGACACTTTTGGTTAGTTTGTTCTGTTTTCCGCGTAATAAATAATAAACCTTACTAACACACGGTTTCCGATTGTTTTGTTTGTAGGTAATGATAATTTATCCAAAAAATAATAATTCAGTTGACAGTAATGTTAAATTAATAATTATAACATGTTATTAGTTATTTATGAATATTAAGGTATCGATTATTTTGCCGATGAGAATGAAGGGCAGCATTTTTTTCCATTTGCGACAATAGTAAAAAATGTATACCTAACTAGGAACAAATTATCTATTTATGTAGGTATGTATGTGTTTAATTGGTTCTGAGTTTTTTATTTAAATTTTTAGCAGAAAGATAATTTACAATACCTAGTATCAATATAATTTTAAGACAATGATGAATAAATAATAATTTATACGGAGAATTTACTTTTAGAAAGTCGGACTTTTTGGATCGTGAACTTAGTAATTTAAAGAAAGGATTTAAATTAAAGCTAAAAATCTCGCTTTATGTCTAATAAATCCAATTTTGATAAGGAGTAATCAAGTAAACGTTACTTGATTAAATACGTATTCATTAATCCAACGCCTACAAAAAAGAGCGATTAAAAAGTTTATTTCTCAATGACATAAACATAGATAACCCAAAACGTATTGTAATATCATTAAAATATACCGCAACAACGTATTGCGGCGGTCATGGTCGCATTTTATATTAAACTTTTATCATAAATTAAAAATAGCGAAGCGACCGTGAAACCGATAAACGGATCTTTGTGCGAATTGAATGTTTCGTGAACCCATAAATAGAATCGATATCATTTATGCATTATCAAACGTATTTTAATACGCGTGATGAACAGAAAGCTATTGATGTATATTAAATGAATGGTTATAGGGTTGCCAACATATTGTTATTCTAGGATAACGATTGATAAGTCTGCTCGTTTATAAAAGAAGTACTCTACGTCCGTGTGTTTCTTTTACTGACGACCCTGCGAATGAAATTAGACCTCTGTATAATACAACTTACGAACCTAACATTTGGAGCAAAACTATTAGTTATAAGTAGATATTCTTTTGTATATGATATGTTGCGGATGGGTAAACATTACATGAACAATATTTAATTCGCATTATTTTTTAGTTTGACAACCCTAGATGACGCATTTGGAACTGTTTTTGTAATTTATCATTGGAAATAAGGGCGGTTGTCAATGCTTGTTACGATTTTTCACCGATCAACATAGTTTGGCACGCGTATACTTTTATGTGATTCTGATAAATAGGCCCCATTTACTGGGGCTAGGGTTTTGATATCAATAGAACGACTTGATTTATGTGTCGAGCGTGTAATTCGTATTTCCGAAACAACGTTTTTTAGGCTTTTCATTACTCTGTAGTTCGATGAGCCGTTAATGATATACAGTTCGTAGAAAGTCCTTCGTGCTCGAAAAGATAAAAGTTCATTAAAAAGTTCAATTAAGCGACTTTGAAGAGTACGTTACTTTTGGTAGTAACTTTCTTTTGATCAAATTTTAAAGGTCAATCTTTAATTGTGTTTACAAGGTACCTCACAAAAGAAATGTACTGATATATTATTATTTTCATTCAACGTATTAACACACGCATTAAATAACGAAACTGATGATATTTTTGTTTACATTGTAATTAAAAAGTGGTAGAACCTTTAGGTTTGAATCCGGAGTCGCCACCACCACACCTATGTAGGTATTAAATGAACTCCAATATCAAAAGAATCGCTTTATTATTGGTAAAACAAGCGGATTTGATTTATGCGCCATGAACGTGGCCGATAAAATGTCACTGAGGTCTCGTTTTGCTCTAGATATACCTAAATACTTTCTTATCCGATGATTTTCTATCTAAAATAATAAAATAAAGTATTATATTATGTTCATAGGTGTATCATCTTTGATATTTTTACAGTGAAAATAGGCCTGTAGGTGTTGATCACCCTGGGTCTCCTATCATTTTTAGAGCTTTACCTAACGATACAGCAGACGGACTATTTGATACAAAGTAGTCACCGTCGCCTCTGGACATTTGCAATAACAGAGAAGTCACCCATCGTCAGCTTTGAAGCTCCTTTTGCGCCTTTCTTAAAAAGCCCCATGTCATCATCGTCTAAGGCGCTACAGCCGCGGGTGGGCCTTGACCTGGTCCAGAACATTTTGCCAGTCGGATCTGTTCTGTCTCATCCTTTAAATAAATTCAGTCATTTTGAATCGATCGCAAACAACAGACAAGACAACAAAAAAAAACATTTCCCAGTTGTTTCTTGTCCAACCAATTTCTTTTCATATTTCTTAAATATACACGTTGTACAGACACGCAGCAGTTTAGGTGAGTTCCTACATATCTCGAAATTTTAATAGTTATATTTAACTGCAAGTAAAATAGAAGCCGTTTTACAGGTAATCGCCTTAAGTTTGTAGTAAAAAGCATTTATGTACAATGGAATAATTATTACAGTTGGTATTTTCAAAAATATATTACTATTAATCATAATGCAGTAACTGACATTTCTTAAATATTCACAGAGGTCTTATTAAAACAGAAACAAAATTAATTAAAAACATTTTACATATAATTTACTTCGGTCTCTGCTAACGTCAAAGTTAATAAATGTCCAAAATTTTTAAAACTTATTATTTTAATACTAAGGACACGGCCAATTTTAGTAGAAAGATAGAATACATTTCTCCGATGGTAAGCGATAAGTCGATAGAGAATAATAGATATTATCTATTAGGATTACGAATATCATACATACGTAATCCACAAGTAGAGAATCCATTACACTTTACTAGTTTTCTGAATGGTCTAGGATGTAAATACCACTTATTTGCAAAGTGTGTCAATTATATCATCTCCATAATAAATATTAAATACTAGCTAAAACACTCGTCCTTCGCTACGGGACATAAAAATAGTCGCCGTCTTTAAATAGTTTTCACGCAGATTCCTATTTATTCTCATATTAAATATAGCCTATGTTCATCAGGGATAATGTAGGATTCTAATGGTATAAGAATTTTTGAGATCGGTCCAGTAGTTTCGGAGCCTATTCAAAACAAACAATCAAATCTTTCCTCTTTATAATATTAGTAAAGGCATATATTTCTCATAAAAAGCTAATAAATTGATAATATTGACACGTCGTTACCAGATTTTAATGTAATAAAGTTTTTTCGGTTTTTATTTGACAAACTTTATCATTATTATAATTTTCTTATAAACTTTAAATATAACTTTGCAAAAAATCATAATCCTTATTAAAGGAACAGTGCATCTGAACCTTTTAAAACATACGTTTAGCTATATCATTACTTATTTTATAAAACGCCATTTCACGAATTTAACGACCTCATCTATCATGTCGGACTAAAAACCCGAAATAACTGAAAAGAAATCAAATTAACGAAAACGAGAACGGCACATCGAAGAAACTTTCCAAAACTAATTCTCGCAAGTCTGTCGCAGCTCGATTCAGGACGTATTTCTGGCTATATTCATATCTTTTGTATCTTCTCTTCATCATTACAAGTTTTTGTATAACTTCAGTTTTCAAGATTATGACTTTTGTTCTATCTGGAAATTCAGTGACAATCGAATGCTTTTGAATCTGGAAAGTTTAAATGAGTGAATCTTTTCTACGGATACAGCCTTCCATCCTTTTATTCATAAGCCCTATGAGGCCTATTGCTAGTCATAGGCCTCCCCTTATCGGGGTGTCTGCCGATGGCCTGGTATGCCTGTTGGTAACCTTAGTAGATTGTGTTACACGGTTAAACGCCACTGCCCGTCCTGGTTCTTATTCCTTAGTGATCTCTTATGATATTCATGAGAAAAGTGGAATAGTGCTATTTTAGTGTAGTATCCAACCTACATAGATGCCTTAGTTACATAATGAAAATACAAGTTTTCTTTGCATGTCAGTCCGATTGCATGCAATTAATTCAAGTCAATGTTACAACACCTGATGTTCAATGGAAGACATTGGCATTTTTATAATATGGAATAGCGTCCGAGTATGCAGTTTTGGAAGGTGGTCGAACGAATATAGTTTGACCGGGGAGGTACCACCTCACACCTGATTCTAACATGAAGCAGTTTCTAAATTTCGGTTGAAGGTCGTGGTTGTAGGCTCACTTCCATATGAAACGGCCTTGTGAGTAACGCCGCTGTGATGGACTTCATATAGAACCCTTGTCGGTATGAAGTTGCTTACAGATGTCCATGAGCGGTAGAGGCTACTTACAACCAGGTGGTATGCTCGTTTGCTACTTAAATATAAAGAAAATGTTCACCAGATAGTAAGTGGCCACTTTCGACTATGTATATCTGTAATCAACCCCAAATTAGATCAGGTTTATCTAAGGTTTAGCCACAGACGCGTTGCTACTCCTGAACACTAAGTTGGAATGTTTCGTATATAAGTATTATTTTCCTTCGTACTAGAACATAACAGCGCATAACATTACTGTTATTAAGCAGGTATAGGTTTAGTTCCGGTATCTTACCACAAAAATTTATACCACCCTCACTCATATACATTTACCCGCATGGCGGAGCGGTCGTCATTTTGGTTTGCCGCGCAGTGGGTTCCGGGTTCGATTCCCCGCCAGACATTTAAATGATGATTAAGATTACTGTTCTGGGTCTGGGTGTTTCTGTAATCGTATTTGTGTGTCCATGGCACCCGCGACCCAGGACAAAATCCTAGTATAGTCTACTTGTCTGGTTGTACACTTCACAAAACTATGTACATATTTCATAAAAGTGAATCAAATTTAATTATCAAGCCATATTATTCATAATCAAATCATAAATAATAAATGTGAACATGGAATCATGAATCTAGAATGAATGTTTGCTGGGGATAATCCAAGTGAATCACTTACCATATCATTCCGGTCTTTACAATTGAATCGCTCTTTATTTGGTCTAGCTCTTTTGCTTGATTGTGGATTTCTTTGCTCGGAATCTGGAAACTGAAGCTACGTTTTTACAGTTGAGTTGAGAGAATTTCTTTAGAACCTCCACATTTACAGGAATGAATAATATTGAAATGTACGTCTATAAATTTTAAATGACTGCCGTTTTTGCATATTTTACATGCTTTTCATGTTGAATAAAGTTATAAATGTCAATTGAGTTTGTCTATTAACTGTTGGTATGTCTATCTATTTATACTTCTTATTTATTATCTACTAGACTATACGTGAGGCTCTGCCCGTTGAAGTTATGTGTATCACGGTTATGAGTATCTAATGTATCAATTTAGACAATAAACTATTTGTGTCCTATATTTCAGCAAAATCGGACCAGTAAAAAGTGTAACAAACACACATACATCCTCATAAACATTCGCATTTATAATAATAGGATATAATTATATATATAAAATTGTAAAACAAAGTACCTAAAATTTTAAATATATTAAATTATATCAATTATATATTTCTTTATTTAATTATCTATTATCTGTCTATTTGTATAACCGTTAACTTGTCTGTGTGTGTGTCTATCTACGTATTTGCCTATCTATTAGTCTAAGTATATTTGTCTATTTCCCTGATTTGTATCTATCTGTGAACTAATTAAAATTTCCAGTATTGTCTATAAAAAGTATTCTCAAAGTATCATGCCTCAAAACCTTCTTAGGCATCCTTTCGGTACAGAACATACATTATTAATCAACTCAACGTTAGTTATACGTAAAAGTAAATATTAATTTTGTACAAACACCGTACCAACCAAATGTGTTAATAAAGATTTAATTACAAAATTTAGTGAAATTCTTCAAAACATATTAGCTTCCGTGAAAAATTCAATTTCAATAACAATTTTTCAATAACAATCTTGTTAAGACACATAATGAGATTTTTACGTCATTAATTTAAATATCATTATTTAGAAATGCATTTATTATAATTTCATGAATTTCGAGTCAAATTTAACAACTTATAATAAGGAAAAAATCCAAGTTGTTATTTCAGAGAATTCGAGTGTAAGGAAGGATGATTTTGTTACTTGTCAGCTATTCATTTAAAAGTGATAGAGCTCTTTATGATTATATTGTGACTTCTCTGAAAACAAATACAAGTATAACTCTACAAAGAGTGAATATTCCCGAAACACGCTATGGAATGTTAACATTCTGTATATTAACCAACTCCGATAGTCTCATCGGAACACGACCCCTCTCTAGGTATGATCACCAATCGGAAGATGTTTTACCAAAATTAATATGAAATATTTTGTATTAGATTAAAAAAAAAATAAAAAAAAATATCACCGACTTCCATGCCACAGAAAAAAAAAAGTAATTCAAATAAATTCAAATATGTTGGTTCAGTGCATAGTACATAGTTCTAAAGTCGGCGCTCATATACTCGTATAACGTAGTTTCGTCGTCGTGATCTAGCAAAGTATACTGTCAATTTTTTTCCAATTTCCATAAAATGGGACCC
>DWLI01002778.1:0-12672 GCA_018249915.1 Cecropterus dorantes dorantes
GTGTGGTAAGGGAGACATACTTTTCCGAGGCATTCCATCTTAGTCCTCAGGGGTAGCAACGCATCTGTAGCTAACCTGAGGTGTTAGGTGCTCGTTTGCTACTTCCATACTATAGTAAAAAAATCTGAATTATAAAAATAAATGAGAAGGTTTTTATTATATACAAATAATTACATGGTATACTAATAAATGAATTGAACGCGTATTTCACCACTGTATTTCCATTAGAGTATTGAAGCGCGCTCAGCTAAATGAAACGCTTAATGGATAACAGACATATTGGCTATTCAATCTCGCTTATTAGTACTAATTGCACGTATAGCAATGTGCGGTTTATAGTTTAGTTCATATTTAAAGCAAGCTTTTCCATTGAGTTATGTCTGCGTGTAATCTCGTGCTGGAAAATTAGTTTGTGTACAATATTTTACTTGAAAGGTGCGCCAAATTTAATTTTACCCGACTGCGTCAGAAGGAGGGTAATGTAATGGCCAACCTCAGCTAAGACTGTTCTTATCAGGGGTTGATTACAGTCCTATATTGGCGTAAATGACCACTTAGCACCCGGTGGACTGCGAGCTCGTTTGCTACATCAATACTATAAAAATACGTAATACGTAAAATTGTTTAGAAAATTTTATTTCACCAATGACACATTTATAAGAAGGTTTAAAAATGTTGATTAAAAGCGCCAGCCAGCCAGCACAAAACTGTTTCGTAATTAGGAAACTTTGCAAACTGTACTAACAAGTACTAGTACTGGAAGCTCCGCACTAAATCGAGGTTAATTTCTATGTCTGGAGGCTTGTCACGCACGTCTTCACCCAATTACCAGGTATTTAATTAGCGCTGAATTTCACGTGTGCTGTGCGTGCCTGGAACACAAACTTATAAATCAATTGCACTTTGAATTGGAAATAATTTATCGCTAAAATCGTGTATTTGGATGCTTTAAATGATATTGATATAGACGGTTTTTGCCCTTTTATTTTTGGGTTAATTTAAAATCATACGAATATTTATAAAAAAAGTCTCTTTAGTTTTTTACTTAAATGTTTTCTTTCAAATTTTAGCCCATACATGAGTAATTTTATAAAAAACGGACTATTCAGCACGAAAATATGTTTCAATAAGAAGACCCGTAACATATTAAATTGTAATTATTACTGTTCGGTCATAACACGGGTGTGGTGAGAACCCCTGCGGTTATTTTAATTCAGTTAATAGTACCGTAGTCGCAACGCACCAGTTTCCGTTCTGCGCGCGTTTCGCCAATAACTTTGTGAAAATGTAGAAGTTTGTCGTTTTATCCGCAGACGATTTCGCGTGATCACCGCCATTTGCAATTCAGATTTAGGTAAAGCCATTTTATTGTTTCGCCCGCTACTGCTTGCATTTTGAAAATATTTGCTTGTGTTTTGCCTTTACAACCTTGTAATCCGGTTCGACCTTGACGTGCAAGGCACACATTTATGAGATTCACGAAGGGATTGCCATTTTTAACAAAGGTAACACTTACTGCATTACCTTTGTTAAAAATGGAAACCAACAATATTATACTTTCACGGCTCTTTTCATAATTATTACAAGCGTTTATTACATTTGCATTGTTAGTTCATTAGTATGTGAGGGTCAAAAATGGCAACTGAACTTTATATGAGTTAATCTCAGTCGAATGAGGTGAAAAATTGAATACACGTATAGTTTAGATGACAGTACATGATTTTCTTATTCATCATTACGTCACGTCAGACATCAGACGTCATACAAAACCCAATATGACTGCGCGTCAAGATTTCGGCCTAATATTTTGTTTGCACCACTAATTCGCATGATATGGATGTCAAAAGAAAGATTTTCTAACAACATGAGAAATAAAATGTATGTTTAACACAAAAACAAAAAGTTTGTTTTAATATAATATATATTTATTACTACATGGAAATACTTTTATTTTTCTATTATTAGTGTGATATTAATAAGAAATAGAATAGAATATGATCCAGCGTAGTTACACGTATAAACAAAAGTATATATCCCCTATGTATATTAATTGGACGTGTAAATTTGACGCGTTTATGATAAATCCAGTAACCGTCTTTAACAGACAGACTTATTTTTAAGTCGTCTTTTTCACTATCTCATTATTATGTGAATGAGATAGTGAAGTAGGATTCAGTTATTTACTCTAAAGATATTGTCACTTGAGCATCTTCTACCAAATCAATAGAAGAAGTAATTTTAAGTTCATTACAAATACGTTGTTTATCTTGTTACTAGGTACGTCCCTCGAAGTACAAATTTCGAAAGCCTAAATACACACTTATATATATGTAATACATAACAGTAGAGCTTTGTACTCTAATCACAAAGAGATTGCTTCAAATATATTTGCTATTGTATCTGTTTGCGCGTTCAGAATAGTAATATATTTTGTATGTATTTATTATGTATGTATTAATATCTTTATCTCTTGTAGGCTAAAGGTTATATAAATATTATAAATTGTATCTTCCTTTGTAAATTGATATCGCAACAAAATAAGGTCTGTTCACTATCTCAGGACAGGAGAGAATCGTGGTAAAGTTTCACCAGGAATAGTGAATGACAAGCGACAAACGATTTATAATTAAATTATTTGTGCCCCACGAAGTTTACCCGCTACTACATAAGAAAAAAAACAAACAAACCTAGCGTAATTTAATATAGCCTAGGCTCAATAAATGGACAATTCAACACAAAAAAAAAATCAATTCGAACCAGTAGTTCCTTAGATTAGCGCGATCAACCAAACAAACCCTTCTGCTTTGTAATATTATTATAGATAACTATGAAATATTTGATTGGTGAAATGGCTGTTGCCTAGTTGCCGATCCGGAGGGAGTAGCACGGGTGGTTACCTATTAAGAGGCGACAATATCTCAGGAATTGATGAGATTCATTTTTGTTGACTTATTTCCTTATGAGGTAAGGTTGAAGTTTAAGCTGAGTTTCAACAATTGATTATTAAACGATCTATTGAATTTGTGACAGCAGTATGGTATGGTAGTATAAATACCACATATTATAGGTAGAATCTCATATGTATAGTTGTAAGAAAAGTTTTAGCTGTTCACGTAATTTTGGCGCAAAGTAGCGTTGCTTTTACCCTATGGTAAGTAGTACTCGTATAATATCGTATTATATAAAATGCATACATTATTTAATGTAAGGCATTAATACATGGACTCCCAAATGACGGTTGCATACACGTAAAATTTAAAGAAAATCAATTTCTTCTATTTTGCAATTTACTACAATTATTTGAAGACTCTAAATAAGTGTGTATATCCAATGGATTAACATCTCTGTGAGAATGTTTATATCCTGAGTACTAAGACGTAGCATTTCGTCGGTATATTTAATATATGGTATCGTCACTCGTGGGCACTACAACAGCTATCTAAATAAATCTCTACCTCTACAAATTGAAAGCAGACTTATCCGATATAAGAGAAATTGGAATTACGCTCTGTAAATAGAATTGTTTCGAGAGACCTTATATTTTATTTCAAGACGTTCTTTGTGAGCTGATGCAAATAAAATAAGGTGCTTGGATCAATTCAAATCGTAAGTATAGGAATAATGTAGTACAGATGATATATTCATAGAAGTACATAGTCGATAAAATCATTATGAATGTGTTTAAACGCATGGCCTCGAAATATTTGATGGCGCGGATCGTCGACATGCCTGGAAGATGGATGCTCGCCCGATATCGACCCTTTCTGCTATTCGCCGAAGGCTCTATTTTTAGTCATCGACCCATGTGCCTCCATACCTACATGAAAATTTCAGGCGGTTGCTATTGGTTGGGCGGCGCTGACGTCACAATGGGCGCCGCACCAATGGGAGAGAGAGGCTTTGCGCATGCCAGCGGAGGCTTTCGAGGCGTTCGGGCGAGGGTATTCAGTCTGGGCCCGCGGATCCCAGGTGTGCCAAGCTCGCGCCAACGGAAACCAAAGGTCAATATTATTTTCTTTAATCCGCTATTTTTTCTCTGCTATGTATTTTTAATGTGTTTCATGCTTTTTCTTATTAGTGTGTTATTTTTTGTGCTGTATATTAAAATCTGTAACGTTATGTAATCCGTGGGAATGTTATGTAAATGTGATTGCGTAATAGTGTGTGAGTGAGACGGCTGATGTTTGGGTGTGGGAGGGAAAGGAATAGAGAGCTTGGATTAGTGATTTTTCCGTTTAGGGGGTTGCTGAAATATTCAAAAGTGATACTGTAATGGTAGTTTTGGTATATTTTTATAGAAATTTGGAAATTTATGTATGTAAAATATATGTAAAAAGCTGTTTTGTTTTACATAAAAGCTTTTCCAAGTTAGTGAATCCGCAGTCACCGTGCATTAGTATTGATTTTCTCAACTAAACATACTGCATCGTGCTCGTATGGATTTAAGTAAATAAACCATCGTTGGTTTTAATTAACTTAGTGGTACTTGCGGTAATTATTTGTATTAGATTTCTGTGTATAAGATAAAAGTTTAAATAATTAAGAAAGGGAGAAAATAACTAGTATTGAAATGTGCATATTTGATTAAAAAAAATACTTATGTATCCATTAAAGAACGAAATAAGACTACAGCCATAGTCTTTGCAATTTTTTTTGGTATCTATCGTACAATGGAGTTTTTAAAATGGGCGTGATTTTTTTTAATTCTTACATACCATTTAGTGAGAAGAATTACGTCTCAAGTTGAGGGCCGTCGGATGTGTGTCGCCGGAAGTCGCCTTTCGACTTTCTTCCGGCCGCCATCTTGCCGACGGAAACCGACGCGGTTACGACTTCCGGTTCTTTTATACGTAAATGTACCCTCCGAGCTGCAATTGAAAATTCCTTTGTGTTTTTTCTTATAAATACGTTAATAATTTTCTAACTTTATATTTCTTACATCAGATTAAAGTCTTAGGAAGCGGTTATGAATGTAACGCGTTTATCGGGAAAATTCTAATGGTTTTTTTTAATTAGATCCTTCAGTTTTTACTTACTAGAACCCAAATTGAGGTATAGAGTAAAACGGACCGTCTTCTAGAGACCAGTAAGGTCTCTCTCTCTCTCTTAAGCTCTAGATGACGGTCAGTGCCAAAGAAATACAAAAATATATATATACAATTATGCATATATAACACTTTCTGCTCTTCTAATTAGATTAGAATTATTTAGAATAGTTGTTTAATAAAATAAATGTTTACTTTTGTCGTATCTATGCATTGAATGAGTATGTGTTGGTATATACCAACTTTGATACTTTGATATCAAAGTATGTATGAGTGTTAAGAGTATGAGGATAATATGGATAAATAACCTATGTTTTTCATTTTAGTATACTATTACTCTAATTAAACGATGTCTTCTTGTTACAGACGAACAACACCGGCGCACCATGATCAAGCACTGAGCCCAAAAGTCCTTTAATAACCGATACATATCAAAAATGCACTGACTTAGCTCTAAAACTAGTCATAACGGTATACACGTAGCATAACTTATTGGCTGAATAGAAACTAAGTCTATAGAATAGAATTCAAAAATTTAAAAAGTAAGTGACGTTCGATTTGTCACCGCGCGTGGGGCAGTCGCCCCGTGGGGCTTGACCGTGGAGGACGAGGGGGGAGCGCTGCTCGGGCGGCTGCAGGGCGCGCTGCGGGGCAGCGCCGCAGCCGCTTCCCCGTCTAGAGTCGCCAGCTCTATCAAGGGCTACCTGAGCAACAAGGTCGGCTCCCTCCAGCTCAGAGATACAGGTCAGTACAAGACACGGAGCAGACTTGTTATAAATGTAGAGGCAGTCAACAATTGTTTATATTTTTACGGCGGTATTTAATATTTAATACAATAAGACATATATATGTATCCTTGTGTACATATATTAAAAGTTACTTCAAAAAGTATTAATAACTGAAATGTCGTTAAAATACTTCTACACTATAAACAAAGAATAAATTGCGTCTAAAATTTTGGGAGCTAGATTTTTAACTTTCATAAAAACAAGCACTATCTACCTTGACATAGAGCGTCATCAACCATCACTTACACGTTTGCTTGAACGGGAATCAAACGCGGATTTTCTACACGGCAATAAACACCAAGTCATAGGCAACATACAGTCTAATAGACTTAACGACAAGGTAATATTAAAACATATCAATCCGCAAACAAGCGCCGACCGAGCCCTTCAAATATCGGAGCTACCCTCAACAAATATTATTTATTCCAGAAACATCTTTATCCCTTCCTAATAGGGTGCTTGTAAAAACACGACGGCGGTGTTTGAATAGGAAAGACAAACGATGAGCAAATATTTGTAAAACAATGCGTTATTAAATAAAGAGGATGCCCGTGACGTCACACTACTAAAATAACGAAACAAGGACAAAATAATCTAGTTATAAAAAAAAACATACACACACACACTTTCTACGCTATTAGCCCCGCACTAGGATTTTCTCCTGTGCCGCGGGTGCCATGGACACACAAACACGAATACACGAACACCCAGACCCAGAACAGAATTCTAAATTCTTCATTCAGATGTCTGTCTGGCCGGGAATTTAACCCGGAACCCACTGTGCGTCAGACCGGTACGGTGACCGCTCCGCCACGCGGGCCGTCATAAACTTTGAATCTTAAAATTAAAAATATTTTATTTAAGACAAAAGACAAGATTTTATGAAATATGAAAGTGTAACGCAAACGTAGTAAAATTATAAAGGAAAATCAGGTCTTGAAAATTCAGAAGACTAACATTGCTAATTAAAAGCAAACACGCATTTGTTAGGCAAAAGAAAGGCGGAGGGGAAGGATTTAGAAAGCTTTCAAAATTTATAATGAATATTCTTTTGGCACGAACAATTATATCAGACGGAATATTTTAGAGAGTTACTATTTTGTTACAAAAAGGTTTCTAACATTTATGGGATAGATAGAATTGTGATTTGGCCAATCTTTAAACAACGTAACTGTTCTTTCCGACTAGGGTTGTCGACCAGATGGTATCCAAAAGGAGGACATGTCCTCCTTTTCCATCTTTTGTTCTCCCGTTCTTCCTAACCTAATTTAAGTCCTCCTTTTTGTACTTATCAATACTCAATTGAGAAAAGAGTTGGAACAGACTAAAAGTGCAGTCAATTAAATCTTTAATACTCTCTCAGTACAACTTTAAAATACGACACTTTTTTATAATTATTTGTTGGCAGCTCAGCTAAATATAATTAAAATGAAGCGTAAAAAAGCAGCTTAATGATAAATGTCCGTCTTTTTTTACAGAAAATCCTCCTTTTTAGTTCTAACTGTCCTTCTTTATCAAATTATCATCTGACAACCCTATATCCGAACAATTACCGAAAGTTTCCGCCACTTGTGAACATTTGCATAAAGAAAAAAAGGAAGAGGTGAACTTTGACGACTCGCGTGGCGGAGCGGTCTCCATACCGGTCTATCGCTCGGTGGGTTCCGGGTTCGATTCCCGGCCAGACAGACATCTGAATGATGAATTTAGAATACTGTTCTGGGTCTAGGTCTAAATACACAATATTCATCTTCGTGTGTCCATGGCACCCGCGACACAGGACAAAATCCTAGTGCGGGGCTGTGAGTGTAGAAAGCGTAGCGTATGTATGTACGTCTTTTCTCTTTCTCTTTCTTCTGAGGAGAATATTAAAAACAACATTTTTATTTTACGGATGCGACGGATCTCTTGAGTGGTATAGGTTTTTATATAGGTTTTTTTTGTATACCGAAATGGATTAAATATCAAGAATGCTATTTTGAATGATTGTTTCATAACATTGAATGCTGAATTCGCGGTGAAACATCTTTGTATCCTGTAAAGTCGATTGTCGGTAGTTTTCAGTGAGGCGTTGAAATGAAGTTGGATATATCCCCAATGAAAGTTTATTGTTTCGAAAACATCAATGAAATCAATGAAATTGTCTATAATTTAGTCACCTCAGAGAGATATTGTAGTCGAGATCAGAATTAGTCTTGATATTTTACAGAATGAAAGTACATCGTCCTCAATAATCCTTAGGTTTTTGTAAGATAGAAGTAGCAAAGCAAGTAGCAAGCAAAGTGACAGTGTTCAGACAGATGATCAGTACTCACTGCCGCCATATTCGTAAAAAAATATTTAGAACACCAGTTCCATCTAAACCCGGTCACAGATGATTTGCTACTCTGGACTAAGTCAACCGGTAACCACACTTTTCCACTAAAATGCAGGACATGCTTTACGGTAGAAATAGATATGATGGTACCTCCCTGGATAATCCAAAGTTTTACCACAATCAAAGTACCACCGCGTTATCGTAGTACAATGTCTTAGGGATAAGTCGATTGTTTAATTTTCAGCCTTCAATTTCTGCGGATTACATCTTGTTTAACTTGCCACTGAAGCAGAATTGAATTTCGTAAATCCCAGATCTCAGGATCTTATTTCAATTGAATTATTCAATTTATTAGTTTAGCTTCCATAAAGTAAATCTTATTTACTTTATAAATAAGCTAGAACAGATCTTGCTTAGATACGCAAGATATCTTTTGGTACGCAAGATATATTTTTCCAAAATTACTACTTTTCCATTTACATCTGTAATAAATGTTCAACCAAAATCATACCGGCAGCTACGTTAATAGAAAGCTGATAAAGATAAATCGATAACTAAATAACCTCAATCTTTTTTATCCGCCGAAATATTACACTTCGCATTCGTAAAGTAAGCCTATTACACAAACTTCTCTACAAATACTTGTATTTCTGGAAATACAATGCGACAAATATTTAGGTTTGGTTTACTTTACGTATGTATACTATCAACTACCAAAATATCAAAGTGAACACAAACTCCAACCGCGTTACATACAACCACAAGCGTCAATCTTCAAAGGCGCTCGATAATTTGCTAACTCCGCTCGTTCTCCCTTGTTCTAATTGCATCAATTACCTCCCTACAGCCAAGCATCATTACTAAGCCACAAACAACTGATATATCTTCGTAGCACCGTGTACATTGCTCGTTTCTAACCACTTACAGAATATGACTCCGCACTGGAGCCGTAATGTTGGTTACTAACTGGAGCTGTACAAGGTTGTCGCGTTTATCTCAAATGTCATCATTAGGCGGTGCGCAGTTCGCCAATTTTGCCTAATTTTTCGGCGTAATTCGATAAGAAAGCTGTGGCGGCCTAATTGGGCATTTAGCTAACGGACAGAAAGCTTGTTTTTATCGTTAGTACCTTCAATAAATACAAGCTTTATGAGATACTAAAACATAATTAAACATGTTATTCTTGAAAAAATCTGAAGCTGGTAGTAAAATATTAGTATTATTCATAACATTCGTTTCAAAGTACGCTACTGTTAAATTTAGGATTGTTGCTGCAATCTACGGCGGCACTATCATCGCAGATAGCAATATTCAATATTCTAGACTTAGATTCAAATTTATAGACTTAGACCTTCGCCTTTGTCTGCTCAGCAATATCAATTGCTATTTGTGTTATAAAGAACGATTTGTCATCTACATAGCTAATAGCAATCACTAACAAAGAAAGAAATTCCAAATAAACTATATAGAATTTACTTAAACCTTTCTATTAACTTTCCAAGAACTCGTTTCGTAACCAAATCACGAAACCTGACTATTGTGAACTATGGGTAGGTAGGTACACTTGGATTTATAAAGTTATAGTTCAGAAAAGCTATTAACTATTTCGCCCCTTCCATTCGTGTACACAACAATAACCATAAAGCTATAAAAACATTGTACCTGCGAATCGAAACCGAGGGGAGGCCGGGGTGGAACGCACCCCCGACCATGAATATTTGATCGCACCGCGGGCAAGAGTCGAAACTCTTGTAACATGCAAATACTGCTTTTGACAGACGGGCTGTGACGTGTAATTATTATTATATACGTTTTACGTATGTTCGTTTCGAGAAAATCGTTTGGTGGCTTTGTAACAGAAGATAAAAGGAAAGGTGAAGCGAGTTACTCAGTATTTTTTTAAATATTTACGCTCGCTTTGAAATGAATATAGAATAGAATCGAAATAGAATCATAATATAAAAAGGATAATTGCAAAATATTTCAACGTTTTTTTTAGGTATTTTAAACTTAAAGGGATTCTGACTCGGGCATAATGAAAACGAAAGGGACGTACATAAATGTTAAACGTAAATGTGACGTCCCTTTAATATCCGCACCCTTTAAGAAATAACCCAAAACGTGAACACAATTTTCTTATTTCACAAAACGCAAATTTCCCATTATGTTTCTTTTATTTCCACAATGCGGTGTCAATCGGACGACAAAATTCTTGCTTCACCATACAATAATGTAGAATCCGATGATTCGACAGCGAAAGATATTACTTTACATGAATATCCCGCGGCATCGTTTTCGAGTGGCACAGACTGATATATTATTCATGCCTGGAAATTGGGCACCAGATGCCCTCCAGCGGGAACCATACCCTTATCGATTTTCCAGACGTTGCTACACTCCGTTTATTTTATGTTTACTTTGTAAAAGTTCTTTGTAATTTCTTTGTACTTCCCTAGCATTGTTTTTGTAATGTACATTTATAAGTTATTTTCTTTACTTCAAGTTTTTTACTTTATCAGAATGATTTCTATAAATTGCTTCGAAGATTGAAGTTAATGAAATTTAATGTTCATTTTCATTTACTTATCGTTAATCTTGGAATTTACTATTAAAAGAGTAATACGATTACCATCTCATAATCTGATGTAATTTTCCAACACGCTACTAAACACAATAGTACTTATTATTTCAATAGCGACTTATTTATTTTAATATATTGAACTCCACACGAATGTTCATTTAAAAACAATAATATAAATCCACTCAATCACTCCCTTCGTTTACACGACAGAACTATCGAAGGCTATTAACAACGATTACAAGCACTCGACACAACTTGCCGCGTAACAATCGCGATTGTCGCGACTATCGATCGCCAGACGCAAGTCGCGTGCCCCCACTTGCTTTGACAACGCGTGACAAATGGATTTTCCAGGGTAACCAGCTGAGATATGTTCGTGCGGTGCACGTAATTGGGGTGTGCCGGCCATAACTCTAGGACCCCTTTGTTACCATGTCAATTTGTGTAACGAAAGAATTTTGTTACTTTCTTCTATTATATGATTATGAATTTCAAAAGTATACATTAGATCTAGAACCAATTTTCGAATTAACTTAACTCTTTCAAAACTAATGTCAGTCACTATTCTGCACAAACACATATTCATCTATAAAAATAAAAAATAGACATAGACAAAGGGAAGACAAGCAATGGTACTTACATTCTTTTTCTTGAATTCTGCAGCTTGCTTGAAAAAGGCAATCTTAGTAACAACCATCACTATATAATAGGAAAGTTTTTCTGGTTGACTTATTTTTCAATGACAATTTGCTTCAGGAACTTTACAACCAGTTAGATAAAACCGTATATTTACAACTTAATTAAGCACCATTAGATATCAGATCTTTTGATTAAGCCGTTAGACCCTTTGAGTGGTACCGAAATTACATGCGGAATAGAATTGCAGTCATACGAATTCTAATCACAGAGGGTAGGTCGGGTAATCATCTCCCTCTGACCCGGCGGCTATTTATCCTGCTCGTAACTAACCGTTTCCGATGCGCTATTTTGCCCCAATCTTCCCTCGAACACAATGTTTCAAATAATTTAACACCCTATCCCAACAGCTTTATAGTTCAGAGTATAAAATAGTTCCAACGGAAAAGCTTTTATTGCATTCAGACAATGTTGAATTCTGTTTCGCAAGAATACAGTTGGAAATGGTCCGCTCGTTGCGTCAGGTGTATATTTTCAAAGAGAGACGCTCTTTGTTGGAAAATGCATTTGACACGATGTATACGAGCAGAGCTCTTTTGTGTCGTATTCAAAGGAAACTGAAATTGTTTTCGTAATAAACGTATAAATGGAAGAAAAGAAAAGAAAATTGTTTACGTATGTATCCTTGTTATTTTTTAAAGCTGTGACTTTATTTAGTTAAAATAACAGATATTTAATGTTATGCGTTGTTAAGAATTGTAAATATTATCAATGTTGATAACAATGAATGCAATGAACTGGAAATATATCATATTTTAAAATTGGAATGGGTATTCACGATAAGCGGTTTTAATTTCGTTACTGCTTATATTCCAACCCTGTTGCATGGATCCTGGAGAAACGTTACCTACTTTAATTTTAACTGTATGTATGTTATTTTAC
This sequence comes from Cecropterus dorantes dorantes, assembly GCA_018249915.1. Lineage (NCBI taxonomy): Eukaryota > Metazoa > Arthropoda > Insecta > Lepidoptera > Hesperiidae > Cecropterus > Cecropterus dorantes. Next base: position 12,310 of record DWLI01002778.1, read on the forward strand.
ATTTAAATGTGTGAAGTCTGGAAAAAATATTAGTTTAAAAGAAATGTAGACAGCCATACATTTAAATTACATTTAAATTTAAGTGAAATATTAATAAAATATGTATGTGCTAAGAGCGATTGAAGAAAAATGCTGGTCCATGACGCATTGAGAGAAGAGCACTACCTAAAACGCTCACGTTTTGAGACGTGCAATTAATTCTCTTAGAAGTCTTTGATCGTTAATTACCTGCCTTGTAACCGCTTCAAAAGTTTCCATATCGAGACGAACCGGCGTAAGAAACTCTATAATATTAACTTCAAAAACAAGTAGCTAAAACACATCTAATCGTACACACGCACGCGTGAGCGTGTGAAGTTGTGT
>DWLI01002779.1:0-12672 GCA_018249915.1 Cecropterus dorantes dorantes
AGGATGAGTAATAAAAGCAACCCTGTCATTAAAAATTTTTTTTGCGGCTCCATCTAGGTGTATTTTATTAAATTCCATATCAATTAGTAAAATATTTAAATATAGATGGCACCACATATTATCACAGAAAAATATTTGACTTGAAAGGTAATAAAATTGTTTTACAATTGTTTTTAATATAATATTGAAATAATATTTGAAACAAACTGAATCAAATGTATAAATTCATAATTCTATAAATCTTCCATTTAATGGCTTGTTAATTGATATATATATATTTTAATTACTAGCGACCCGCCCCGGCTTCGCACGGGTGCAATGCTGAACTAAATTACCACTAAATATACTACAAAATGTCTTTATATACAAATCTATTTAGCTTTTTTGTCATTAGGCAATACAAATATGTTTTCTTTAGAGGTTACGCTTGAAATAGCGACATATAATTAGCTATGTAAACACCACTCAACGCTCAAATATTCTTAATATAATAACCACCAATAAACAATAAACAACTTTCAGTACCATTTTATGAGGAGAGAGTCCAGACGGGCTTAAAGAATTAAGAAACTCTTTAGGAACAAATTAACAGCTTCTTTCTCAGTTTCACCACACAGTATTGACCGAGTAGTATATTTGCGTCGTTTCATCAATTCTGAAAGAATTGAGTTATGTACCTTATCTATTTGTTCGTTAGTTGGTGACAAAATAGCTCTTTCTTTAAACCAAGATATAGACTTACAACTTAATGTTATCAAAGTTGGGACAGACATTGTTGACCAACTCTTGGTTGATCTATTAAGTTGATCTATTATTATGGTGTCTATTGAAACACAAAGGTTTTCTAGATTAATCGTTCCATCACATTGTGTTAAATCTCCGTTGTCAATTTTTACTAGCATCTCTGAAAAAAACCTGTTCTCGTGAAGACAATGAAAGTCATGTTAGTTTCAAGCTCTAATTTATTGACGTGTGTCCAAAGGTTGGATCTTTTTAGGGAAGCATTTATTTCGTCAGCACTTGTTCCCCGAGTTACAACTCGTAGGATTTGTCGGAAGTCTCCTGATAACTGTACGTCCACCCATAGGTGAATTTTTGCTACGCAAATCGCGCATTGGCCTGGCGACCTAACAACGTACAACGACTTGCTTAATCTTCAAAATAATTTGAAATGCGTTATTATAATGACGTATATTCCACATGAATTGTTTGGATTTCGTATGATCACCAGTAAAAAAAAAGTGAAGTGGTTCAAGTGGAGAGAATTTCTTCTAATTTTACTTTTCCTTGTAAACAACATATGCCTTTTGATTTGTCCTTGAATTTCAATACGAAGCAATGTTCAGTGTGTGAACACTGAACATTGCTTCGTATTAACATACTATTAATATACTACTACTTCGTATTTACATAACTACTGATATGGACGAGGCCGATAAGGAATCAAAGATCGTAATTTATAGCAGAATTTTCTTTATTTATCCATGAACTAGTTACTCCCTCAGGTCTGTGGATGTTCGGTTGTCCGTTTTGTTCGGTATTACTATGTCTGTGCGGACGATACTCTGGCTCTCTGTATTCAATGTCTATACTATCCTGGCCGAGGCAAGCCACTCACTCTATAGACGATTCCCTGGCTCTCTGAACTCTATATCTATCCCGATCCTGGTCTCACGCTATATTGAGGATTCTCTTACTCTCTCAAATATATATTCATCCCAAACATGGCTGAGGCGAGCTTTAGGTTCCGTTGACGATTCTTTATCTGTCGCTGAACGTGCTCTCCTGGCATTTACTGTACTACGACCAACGCTCGAACGACCTCTTCCAGACATGACTTTGTAATTTCTGTACAAATTTACTCAATTATTGTTTGAACTCAAAAGTGTACTATACTACTACTTTAAAAATATTTCATTTAACAAAGTATAATCAATAATTATTAGCTACAAAAGATCCCTATTCTATTCAATTTTTTTTAATTGAAATACCTTACCTTAAAATACGATTTTAGATTTTTAAACATACGTGCCCTACTACTAAACTTAACCTTAACTAAGTCTTAACTTTAAAATCAAACCAAGACCTTAATAAAAGAAATACAATTGATTAATTACGTTTTAATTGAATCCTATCTAATACGTAAGACTTGCTATAAGTGTGTTTAAAAATTAGACTTAATACAAACTAAAATACGAACAAAGAATTTTGTCTAAAAGAAGAATTGCAAAGTAAGTTTCTATTAAGTAATAATTGGTATTTTCCTCGCTAGAGAGCTCGCTTTATCGGATAAACGCGTGCGATCGCTGCTAAACATAAAATGGTGTAAATCTGTAATATCTTTGAAAATATTCATTTAAATTACGTGCTGTAAAGGAGCATATTGATCTATATTAAATGCTGTATTGCTAATTTAATGCTGTATTTCTTAAAATCGATTCATAAATAAGCCATTATTTTTCGTAAAAAATAAAGGATCTAAAATGGTTATTGTGGGTTATCCCAAAGAGATAGACATATACCATCGCGGATATATGGGTACATTATTTTGATCTATCTCGTAAGGTTCAGCTCGTGTTTGCAATGAAAGCAAAAAATGTGTTTATTTACGACATCACATTAGTAACCTCAAAAATTATCAGTGTTTCTCACTCTATACTGTACATGAGCTCATATTACTTGTTAAACTCTATTAATAAATAGAGTTTAAATAACATAAAATGAAAGTACAATAACTACAATGGAGTTAGAGCACTATGTTTTTAATTCTAGAATAATATTCTTCAATTCTTGAAATTGATGAATTTTGAATTAGACGACTTGTGGTCACCATTTCCGTGTGACAGGGTTTTTCTGTTATAGTTTTGGGGTTTGTGTATCCGTATCTGTGTACACACACAGATACGGATGCACACACGGTACAGCAGATAATACTAGTGCGGGGTTATGATGTATAAAACGAAAAACGCAATACTTTTCGCTTTTTTATGTACGATTTTTGTCTTAATAACGTCACGTACGTGATATATCAATATCTTACTATTTAATCATTGTTGACCATCAATGTGGCTAATTGGGCGTATCTGTTATGCGACTACTATTCACACTTACAGTATGAAAGGGGAGTGAAAGAAAGAAAGAAAGCATTTATTTATTTCTTTGTTTCATTTCCCTTACAACTTATCTTAGAAACTACAGAGCCAAAAATGTATTATCAATTGCAGCAAATTGATACGTCTTGACTTTTTTGATTTAAAATGGATACCAACCCAATAAATGCTGCATTAAGAAAAAAATCTGTAAGAGTTCCCGACAGATCCCGGTTATATTGAATATCATACATTGGAAAACAGTAACCACAGAGTTCTACAGCTTTGAAGATGGTAGAATTCTTTGTGGTTCAACTCCGGAAGCCCCACCGCCACATTTATTTCTGCCTAATAACATTAATGTTATTTCTGTATAATAACACCAGTTTTATGCGCTGTTGTGTTCTGTTCTGCAGGGTGTGGCAAGGGAGACTTACTTTTCCGAGGCAGTCCTCAGGGGTAGCAACGCATCTGCCGCTAACCTTAGGTGAGACTTTTATCTTACTTAAGGTTGATTACAGATGTCTATGGGCGGCAGTAGCCACTTACCACCAGGTGGACTGCATGTTCGTTTGTTACCTCCATACTATACAGAAAAAATCTAAAGAAGAGGCAGCAGTGTCTCCCTGTATTAAATCTAAATCCACTCCGAGCACCAACACGCATACCAGTCCAGTGATTATTGGCAAAAACTCCCATCGGCGAAAACCTATATTCGGCTGTGAATCTCAAAAGGCTGATGGATGATGTTAATAAATATAAAGTATTTTCCTGTAAATAATACCATATCATAACCATTTCGCCACAATAATATTTCTTGTGATGATATATTACGATATCTTATGCTGCACATATTGCAATGTTACTTAAGGGGAAAGCTCCTTTAAAAAATTCAATTTTTGCTTTAAAAATTCATTTATCAACTGAATATATTATAGACATCAACTACTCTTTTTGATATACTCGTAGGACATAGTTTCGTTGTCTAACTAAATATATACGGCATCGGGATCATGTACTATATACTGTGTATATAACAAACTAACATACATTTAGAATTTTTTTCTATACTTTTTTGAGGCAGAAAAGTCGGTTTCTATGTTTATGTCAAAGAATTGTATGTTGACTACATCGGACTGGATATTCTACAATATAAACTAAAGTAGTCAAGTTTAAGCAGCTGTAACGCTGTCATTTTATTTTTTACGTAATGATAAATGCGTGTATATACCTAATAATCAATTTCAATATATAAGTTACTTACTCGTAAATGGAATCAATAGTCATTATTTTTAGTAAAAAAATCCTGTTGTCTAGGACAGATTGTCTCCTTATTATATTATGACAGCTTACAATGTTAAAAGTTACAACTGAAAATATATATTAGCATTAACTTATTTATTTTCGTAAAACGTATGGAATTACAAATGATTTAGTACTTCGTTAGTTTAGTTACTTCAATTTGGTATTACAGGTAAATATTTGGAGGATTTTGTCAATATATTTCCTAATGATGACTCTTAAAGCGTATTATTTCAATGTTGGATATGTAAACAACATGATCTTGCTAGTCTTTGCCAATTAATTTCCACTCTTATTTTATAACAATAGACCTTATTTGCTTCCCTATCAATTTATTTGAGTAATAATTTAATACTCATGGAAATAGGTCAAGGCACTCTAATCGCTACGCTTATAATTTTCCCGTATTGTTCGAGAAATCAGAAGGGCACTTCACAATACTGAGTCCTTTGATGCATGTCTAATATGGGTATTAATCTGATGGGAGTATGTCATCCACTTGACGCTAATGTAGGCATGGGATGGCTTACGGCTTTACTATTCTCTTTGCTCGGAAATTTGGGAGAGACAAATATTGGGCGATGTTATTGTTTTATGTATTTTATTGTATGTATAGGCATTTGTATGCTTTGAGTATTTTATATTTTTGGTTTATATCACTTTTGAAGAGATATGGTTGCTTTTTTTTCAGTTCTTAAAGCTTGTTTTGTATATTTGCCTGTATTATCTATACTTGAAAGTTAGACTTTTTTTGTCTGACACAAAAATATCAGTCGTCCAAAACACTCAATTATTACATTTTTTTAAGTTAAGGTCACGGTTCTTCATATGACACATAGGTATAAGGTCTACTTAATGCAAGAAAAATAAAATTAGAACTCAGCTAATAATATACAGATACACAAACTATCTAGCATCCCCTTCCAGGCTCAGGCGCATCGTACACTTACAAAATATTACCATATTAAACTCGAATGAGACGCAAATGTTCATTCAAATTGTGAATGCGAACTCATTCATCTTTAAATTGTGTTCATTTGCGGAATCCGTTTGGAATCTTTATAAATGCGAACTCGTACGAACCCGATCGGTCTGTAGAGACCAGATTAGTTAGAACCTCGTCTTACCCTCTGACTTGATAGGGCTGTCAAATAATTAATATCATATTCTGCAACTATTTAAATTCTTATTAATAATTTAAGTACAAAAAGTTTTGACTGCATAATATACTGAAGCTTATAAATATATTATCGTAAAAATACATAAGCCGTAATATAAGACATTTATCTTTTAAAGTTGGTATCGTATGTTAGTGGTAAAAAACTCTCATAAAAGGTTCATTAAAAGGTTTTGTAATTTTGCAATATTTCTTACATAGAGGTGTTTATCTAAACAATTTTTATTATACTTATATTACAATTTACACTCAGTTATATTCCTATAAATAAGAGAACGATAACATAATTACCCATTTATTGGCTAAGAAATATCATACTTTTACAAAAAGTGTTTTTAACACAACCCTACATTGGTGATTGAGCAGATAGACGGCGTATCCAATGAGTCACGAGATATCCAAATAGATCGGCGTTATGCTCACGGACGAGCCCTTTATGTGTTTTCTTTATTCACACGATGGAAACCAATAAGTATAGTTATAGAGCTGAAATTATATGAACTGCCACTCGTTTCAAGACTACCGATGGCAACAAAACTAACTCAACTAAATCAAATGTTGGTACATTATTTTTGGTGGACCTTTGTAAAAGTCCCGTCATATTGATAGCTATATTAACATGAAACAGATTTTCTGTTTAATTTGTTAGATATTACGTTAAATCATAGAGTATACTCGTCTTGAAGATTTCGTCTTTAATATCTAACAAGATTGCGGGGTATTCAACAACTCTATACGAGTTCGAAATATTTCCGTAAAACGAAGACGCCTTGAAGAATAATATGAAGCAACGAAGGTTATGAGGTGGATTCAACTCCCGGCTCCACACAATGGCGCTCAGCGCTTTATTCGACGCAAGCGAGGTCTCACACGTCAAATTTCACATCTTGAATAGCTCACCCTTCACAGGGAATCTTTATAAATAGTTACGCAAAGGTGGTGCTTAATTTGATGGAAATCTCTGTCCCCATGAATAGATGCCTGGAAGTCAACGGATTGTTGGAGTTCGTGAGTGGCGGTCCGATTTAATTGAGCGATCTTGATTAAGTCTTCGAATCTATTGTGATGACGATTATTTTGATTTTATTTATATTTGTTGATAATTAAATTAATAACATAAAGTCATAATACAAGTTGTATTTTTTTGAATTATATCAATTAAAAAGTTCAATTCTTCTATCTATACATCTTCGATTTTATACCGTAGACGTTTTACATGGTTGTTATTGTATACTTTATGTACGAAAAACTAGCAAGGCGAATTGATCTTCACTTGTGATTAATACATAAAGAGTTCCGGGTTCGGTCTTGGTTAGGCCGATATAAATGGTTAGTTAGTATGGGTGTTATGTTTCTTATTGTAGGTTCATGGCTCCCACAACACAGGAATACTTACGGAGAGGGTTCAAGTAAGTGTAGAAATCATTATTTCCTATTTATCTTTTTAACCCCACTTACAAATGTGAAAGATATAACAGATCCTTGTTACTCAATTGCACTATAACAGCTGAACTGATTTGGATGCAATTTAGCACAGAGATGGATAATTGACTGGATTGAGACTGGAATAGCACATAGGTTATTTTTATTCTGGAATGATACGGTTCCCGTGGGATAGGATAAACGCGGGTGAAACTGCGGGCAGAGCCTGTATCTTAATAAAAGTAAATCTTGGTTTCCTACATCTTTCGCACTAGAAAATAGCAACGGAGGCACTTTTGCTATGAAACTAAAAGGAAACTTGAATCGAAGTGGGTTTGAAAAGACTTTTATTATAATTTAAATAGTGTATCAATGAGTAAATTGCAGGTATAGAATAAAAGAGTGAAGGTATAGAAAGAAGAAACTATTATTTTTATTTTATAAGAAAATGTCTCGATAGTTCTTTTAAACGTTCATTAAACAGATGTAATTAAAATTTTAATATCAAAGCTTTCATTTGCATCATTATTTCAGAATCTAATTAAACGCTACTTATTGTACAAATTGCTTGTCGACGAGACTTATGTATTTAAAGAAATGTAAATAATCTTTTGTTGTTACAAGTCATAAGCCCCAATGAACATTAAGAACTCTTGCTTATTAAGTGCACAAAGAGACGTTCGAGGTACAAAGGAAATGTGTTGCAACAAAGAATAGGCAATTGTAGTTTGACTTTTGCACTTCGCCAATAATCTCTTATGGCAATTATTACGTTTGAATGTATTTGAATTTTGTTCCACAACACAACAAAACACCTATGATGGATCTTTCATACTTTAGCTGCGGTGTCACCACCTATTTCTGGCTGCAATGACAGTGTAGGATACGCGTCTACCAAAGAGTGGACGGCTTTAATCCCACTTTAGGGACTGACAGAAGGTCGGACGATGGAATCCCTAAAACGATGTTCTTATAATTTCATAATATGATAGGCCACAATAAAGTAGAAGTATGGTACGTACCTTGATCTTTATACAGCCTCGCTTATCTCTACTTCGATTGTCTACGAGCTCGGTGCTGATGTGGCTGTGTTTGAGTGGTATGATAAGGGTGACATAGCTCTTTTGTTCCCGAGGTCGAGGAAGCGACGCCGGGTTATGTGGGATTTTCACCGCACTAAAACAACCCCCTGACAATCCTCAGTGCTCTGTAGAGGATTCCGGGATGTCCAATCAGAACGCAATCGGAGTCCTTCAAGCGCGAGCATTAGCGCTCACTGTATCTTCTAGTGGTTACGTAGTCACACCTGCCACCGTCCTTCCCGGGGTCGCTTGGCGGTTCGAGCTCTCACTTTTACCATCCGCAACTTTCCAGAGTTGCGGATGGTAAAAGCCCCTTACGACAGGCAGGGGATACCGTAGCTCTATTCTCGTCCCGGTACAATAGGGACAGAGGAAGACATACCTATGTGAGGCGTTGTAATTCTTCAAGGCAACCAATGCACCTGTGGCCAACTAATGTCAGGTAAGACTAGTGTCACCAGGGATTTATCTCAGATGACCACGAGTCCACTCCCTACATGCATTAAATATACCTAAATAAGTAATGTACTCATTTGCCATTTTGATGTTTAATTTTTATTAATGTTGTAAATGTACTCTTTATTAGAGTATATAAATTATTGCCCTGAGTGTTTCTATTACGAGTATATTAAACTGCAAATTATCAACCTAAACGAAGACTCCAAAGGTAACAATTAATTTAATTATGATGAGTCTCATAATTTTTAATTATTACTAAAGAGTAACTTGACGGAATATTCAATGAAAAATTCACTAATTCTTATACGAAATGGCAGCACACGAAACACGAAACAGTTTCATTACTTATTTTAATAGCCAATAAAGTTGTCCCAATTTATTGCAACTATTTCGTGTGGGGAATCAAGCGAGACCTCCCCACTCATGAATAATGGGACCAGACCTTTAAATTTTAATAAGGATTGTACGTAATTTTTGTGAATAAAATTGTGTTTAAAAATGTATATTTTGGTTACGCTGATGACATTATAATGTTGTTTAGTTATTTAGTGCTCAAATGACCGAACTGTGTAACAGTAAATGGATAGTTTGACTAACAATTATAGGACCTAAACTTAAGTTAAATGAAATTTGGACAACGGGTTTCGTTTTATATTACAGACTCACATTAACATTAGCAGGTAATACAACCACATCTTTGTAGTTCCGGGATCTGAATAGGACTAATGTATCCCCTGCCTGTCGTAAGAGACGACAAAAAGGGGCCTGTGGGGTTCCCGGCGGCAAGAGTGGGAGCTCGTACCAGCCAGGCGACCCCGGGAAGGACGATGGTATGTGTGACTGCATACCGTCGTAAAAACCAGATGGTGTGGTGGGACTCCGATTCTGATGTCTCCGATTGGAGTCCTCTTTGTAGCGCCGAATACAGCCACCGATGGTGTTATAGTGCGGTAAAAATTCCACATATCCCAGGCTTCGCTCCTACGGCGTCGGGTACCTTTTGAAAGTTTCCCCCTCGAGAACAAAAGAACGGTGGTACAAGTGTAGTTCGACAGGTTTCACCTATTTCAAGCGTGAAGCGTTATTGCTGAACGCATCTATAATACTTACAAATGTCCATGGGCGGCAGTATTCACTTACCATACCATACTAACACTTGAAAAATATTACCTTCCTTACTTCTTGTAGATACGCCAAATGTTGACAAATAATAAATTTATTCGTTATTTTCTTGCTAATATGCATACGCGAATATGAGTAGCATTACATTGTTTTAGTTAATGCTTTTATATAATCTACTAACGTGTTATTTCCCCTACAGAACGTAATTATTAAATTGAAAATATATTTATTGTCGAAAATGTTGACATTGTGATCACAAATGATATTAAAACATCATTAAAAACAACGTTATCGTTGCTATTTACATCGCTGAGTTATTGCAATGGCAAAGCGACAGATCGCTAACATTACTGCAATAAATCGCTGCAGACACTGTGGACGAGGTGGATGAACCTTGGACAGTAACGTTGTGATGTAAAGCTATATGAAAACCACGCGCCATTAGTCTTATAAATTTGTCACGCTATAAATAATAGCTGTTAATAGTTTATTATACATATAAGTATTTCAATGTTGGAAATATTGCATGTATATCTTAGAAAGTTTTTCAGTAACCGTAAGTATGTATCAGTAAAGCTTGGAAGAAACCTCCGCATCGCTTATTTGGCGTGAAGGAGTTCTTGTGTTATGGTGGAAGGGTGTGGTTGCCAGCTCACTTTTGTATGAGGCAACCATCTCAGACCGAGAGAGCAGCCCTTTGTGATGTGACCACTTAAAATCGGGAGGACTGCATGCTCGTTAGCTATTTCAATCTTAAAATAAATCATATTTTATCATAGTTTTTTTAATTGTTACGTCATTTGTCATCGACACTTGATTTATTATATTAAGGTAGTCATTGACAACATATACAAACAACTAAAGATACAAGAAGGAATAGTTTTTACAGCTTTTAAAACTTAATAGGCATTATTTTTACACTTTAAATATAAGAAAGTGATTTCACACTTGATTAGTTTTGTTTAGTATACGAGTTTGAGACGCAATGGGTTCCGCGTTCGATCCTCGGTCAGAAAGCTATTTTAATACTAAATTTAAATTCTTTCCTTGGTCTGGGTGTCCGTTTATTCGTCTTTGTGTGTCCATGGCACGCTCGAATCATAGTAGGTATGTGTGGTAATGTTCCAAGTAAACCTTATCCAAAAATAAATATATTGTTTAGTATTTTACAAAGTTTTATTTTATACACGAAACATTTTGTGAAAACAAAGACATAAAGGATAAAATCATTTTCAGAGAGCTGTTCCAACTTTCCAAGGAAGATATTCGGGTTATGCGAGGAACGAAAATCAATATAATAATGAATTTCCAACTAGCCGCCGTTCGGGTCAAAGGTAAAATGTCGGGAAATTATATTACTGAATACAGGCGACTCGTTTGCGACGATATCCACTATAGGCAATACATATTCCGGTTCGATTCTGAGTTGCGTAGATATTTAAATAAAATAGAAGTTATGTTTTAATAATTTTGGAGACAGTTGTATGTAAATATCTATGTCTTCAATTTTTTTTCTGAGTATTTAATATGAATTTGAAGAACATTTCTGCATAATAGTATACAATATGGGGTCGCATTTAGCAAATAAATATCGTTTCAGATTTCGAGGTAGCCCGAAGTAAACTTTTTTCAACTTCTGTTTCCAAAACCATTGCAATGTTGAGTCCTTCGTACAAATTTTATCCATACCTATATAAAATATTAAAAAAACAACAAATTTCTAAGATCGTAACACCGAGCTTGTAGGAGAGCAATACTTTAAATATAGGTAATACGCAATATATAATAGAGTAATATTATCGCGGAATTGATACATTTAAATATGTTACGGGTACTCAGGATATGCGGTTTTTGAATTTCTTTACGCCGTGACCACCATCCATGTATCTAGGTTGAAATATCGGAAAAAAAAATAAAAACCACATATAAAACACACGATAACACACAAATACAGACTAAATTAAAATAAATTTCATTGTTCATAAAGGAATTGTACTATTATAGTTTAAGTGGCACATGTTATATCTACTTAAAATGATGTCCCCACAACAATTTATATTTGTGTATGACTTGTTATATCAATGAAGCATTTCTAATTACTAATTTCTAAAGGTACTTAATGTAAATTCTCGTAGTGTTTCTCGAGTAGTAAGAACAAAGAATCAGTAATTTCAATCCCTACTGGTAATTAATAAGTGTAAGTGCTGTAGGTGTTTATAAAAGACAATTCAACAAAAGCGCCTACTCGAATATTCTATACATTTATTGAATATAACTGTTCCACCCCAAATATCGTTATAGCATCCTTGTACCGTATACCTGTGTCGTTATCCTAATCAATGTCCATCAGAACAATGAACGTGTGGTCATCCTTCAAACTCGGGGCGAAATTCAATAAATTCGGACAGTTGGGGATGTCTATCAACTGGAAACTTACATCGGCTGCACTGAGGGGCATCGCTTTGTCCGCGAAATTGCCTTTCTTGTACCTAATAAGGGTTTCCTATACGTAATTGCATACAAGTTTACTCTTTTGATGTCTCCATATTGTTATACAAAGTTTACTTCACAATAAACTAGCCGCTTGATCGAGTCGCCAAGTCGTTTTCAATGTACCTATCTCAGAAGGTTCCGTATACTAACATTATGTAAATTGGAAACCATCGGAATATTTATTGGGCGCATCGAATTTGTAATTAGATACCGTCGGAACGTCCTTAGGGAAATCGTATCGCGCTGAATAGACGTCAAACCGGTTGGATTGGCCTAGATAAGCATTATATTGTTGCTTGATTTGCGAAATAACTGAATTAACGTCTGAAACGGGATTGGAATTACCAAATATTAAATTATTATCTACATAATATCATATATGTAGATTTATGATATACATGATTCGAATGTGCATGTGTATAAGAGATACTAATATAAGAAAATTGTTTTCAGAAAGAAGAAACGCCTCTTTGATCGGTATTTACCAGGTGGATGAACTAATGTAGTTCGTTTGGGAAAGTACCAC
>DWLI01002780.1:0-12671 GCA_018249915.1 Cecropterus dorantes dorantes
CACAAAGACGAATACACAAACACCCAGACCCAGAACAGAAATCTAAACTCATCATTCAGATGTCTGTCTGGCCGGGGCTCGAACCCGGGACCCATTGCGTGTCAGTCCGCCATACCTATTTTCAGCTTTAAGTAGTTCTTGAGTTCCTGAGGAAGGGTATGGTTGCCGACTCACTGTCATACGAAGCCACCATCGTAGTCCTCGGTAATAGAAACCAATCTTTAGACTTAAGACAGACCTTTTGTCAATCACAGATATTATATTAAACAGGGGTACTAACTCTTGTTCTATGTGAAGTTATTAACTCATATCTATGATATACCTACCACTTATCTACCATCGAGTGGGCTTCATGCGTGTATGCTTTCAAGCTAATACAAAACTCACTTTCAAGAGCAGTGTATTTAGCTTTCAAGCATTTACATTTGGTTAAAAATATATTTTCTTACGAAAAAATTGAAGCCGTGTCAGTGAAAAGTAGATTATGCTCTCAACGCTCCGATACATTTTAATATAAAAATAATAGAAAGCATTAGTTAAGACAATAAATTTAAAAACGGTATGAAACAGTCTTCTCTTATATTTTACTTTCAAATTCACTGACGCATTTTTCTGAATATAAGGTGGCTGCCGATATAAAATCCATTTAGGTTATATTGCTGGAAGAAAAGTCATTAACTCAAATTGAGTATTTGGGGGAAAATAAATTGAACGTTATAAATGCCTGTAAAAAGTTATAGATGCGTTTATATAAAACCGTTTTGATACTTTAAAAGCACTGATACCTTCGCATAAATATATTTTTTTGGAGAACTCAGCTTTGACGACCCGCGTGGCGGAGCGGTCACCATACCGGTTTGACGCGCAGTGGGTTTACTGCGCGTCAGACCGGGTTCGATTCCCGGCCAGACAGGCATATGAATGATGAATTTAGATTTCTGTTCTGGGTCTGGGTATCAGTGAATTCGTCTTTGTGTGTCTATGGCACCCGCGGCACAGGAGAAAATCCTAGTGCGGAGTTATGAGTGTAGAAAGCGTGTGTGTTATTCGAGTTGGAATCGTATAAAATACAACACAAAATGCGTATTACATTAGAATAGTTTGTATGTTAAATATTTACATGTTTAGATGTTTAAATGTGATGTATTGTTGATTAAGAGCAAAAACAGCGATTGGAAACGCTGATATCACACGTTTCTTGTAGGAGGATTTGATTGTTTTTGAACTTACTACGAAACGCAACGTTATCGCAGCGTCTACGTCTCTTATACGCTTAGACATCGACCACGAAAAAACGAGTGAACGAGCTCTTATACTGAAACAACGTATTTTAAAAGATTTTGTATAACTTTGAGAGAGCTTGTAGACAGTTTTCGATTTTAATTTGCTATGGTACTATATACACAAAAATACTCATATTATATTGCAGTGATAGCCAAATGTTTTAAACTCGGCCTCTCAATCGAGGGTCCGAGATTAGAACCCCAGGTATGCACTGATTTTTCTAAAATTATGTGCGCATTAGAAATTAATTATCACTGCATTACGGTGAAGGAAAACATTGTGAGAAAACCTACACATCTGAGAGTTCTTTAAAAAAGTTTTCAAAAGTGTGTGAAGTCTACCAATTCGCACTTGGCTAGCGCGGTAGACTATGGCCTGAGACTCTCTCAATCTCACAGAAGATTGTGCCCAGCAGTGGGACAATAATGGATTGATGACAATCCAATTATCGTATTCCTTTTTAAAAGTATTAAGTATATTTTTGTGCCAACTGTATTTGTAATCCAGTAACATAGTGTGCATTTGTAGAAAATCCAGTCTTCGGAATTTATATTCCATGAAAAAACCAACTACAAAATTGCTTTATACTATTGTATTATTTCTAAATCCCAATAGCAATGAAATTTTATAAACAACTAGAACATTTAAGATCACTTGTTTCACATCACTTTATGTATTCATAAACAAACGTTTGGCGCCGAGCTGATTTATGATGGATGAGGGTCTTTGCGAAGAACCACCTCAAACGAGTGTTTGTAGAGCTAAACCCTCACCGACGTTACAAATTACCACGATAATCCGTCTAAAGTAAATATGTTCGAAGTGCGTAATATTGTTAGACATATCACTAAATTGTAGTTCAGTTTTCTATTTCTGATGACGGATGTCGTAAAAAACGTAGCAATGTTAATTTTAAGAACATCTTACAGTGAAGAAGTAGGGTTGGAAATGTGGAGATTTGCTAAATTTTTAACATCAAGCCTGTTTTTTTCTGTTATATTGATGTAGCAAACGAGCATTTAGCCCAATGGACGGTAAGTAATACCGTTCATCGACATCTGCAACCAAGTTCATATAAACCTGGATTATATCTGAAGTCGAAACGCAAAAACTGTTTTACGCTAGAAGTAGGTGCGGCGTGGTACCTCTTCGATCGAACTACACCGGTTCCACCACCTCTACATGGATTAAAAGTGGCGTAAAAGTATAATCATGTAGTTGTTGTCGCTTAAAAGTTAATATAAACGTGCCTTTACAATATGAACACGATAAAAGCCCGGCTGATAACTGACAGTTTATTTCCGCAGCGCCGATCGCCCGCCGTGATTGACCGTCAATTTGCAATCATTGGTACGAAATTTAGTTTCGAACATTTGCAGTGTTATTGCTAAAATACTCGCTAACTAAAGATATTTTCTAGTTAGTTTCAATTGTTCTATTCGGTTATTCTATTTAGTGATTGAAACTGTATTTTCGGACAGAGGAACTATTAAAGTATCGTTTGGCGAAACAAGTATACGCAATAACTTATATGATTTATAGTAATTGATGTATGAAATAGAAATATTCTGTGACGCCTATAACAATAATCTGAGGCGTGAGATAAAAATGTGTTTGTGTTATTCACCAACCGCAACAGTGAAACGTCTGAAACGTAGGCTACAAGCGATTGAGGTGGATATATATATAAATAAAGCTTGCATTAATCGTAATACTCCTGGTATTACGATTAATGCAAGCTTTATTTTTATTTACCAAGCGTAAAATTTAATCAAATCAATTAAGTTTTCACTGCAGCTCCTAGTTTTTTGTAGGTCTTGAAAAGTTACCAAATATCACTTACGCGGTATTGTTATATAAGCGACGATATCTGATTTTGCATATCGTCGTTGAAGTTCTAACATCGCGTAAGTCATTTTCGGAAATTTTTGAGTAGAAACAAAAAACCGATTAATTTTATGTAGAAATAACAAAAGTACCATTTTGTACTTTAATTTTCCGTAATTTAAAGGTTTATATTGGTCGAATCTTGTTTCTAATTGGATGAAACGACACCTATTTTGATTCCAAAGATGACGATTATGAACACGTCAAAATCGCAAAAAAATGACTTACGCGGTTTTAGAACTTCAACGACGATATACCAAACTTGAGCTTTTCTACGCTACGAAGCTTAACTACGGAGAAAAATCGTTGGCGTGATTCATAAAGGGGTACAGCGCCATCTAGTTGTAGCGTAGACAGCTTTTTTCGTAATGCATTTTCGTTTTATCGAGTTTTAAATCATGATTCTGAAGAAGTTTTACTTGAAAAAAATGAATGGAATAGAATAAATTACACAGCATTGTATTAATCGTTTAATGTTATGAGTTATTAGTTCACTTGATAACTGATACATTGTTACGCTTCTCCGAACATTTCGCAATGATTGACCAATAATTGCAATCTGCAACCATCGCTAATTTATGCATGAAACGCAGATATAGAGGCATATTGAGTGAACATTAGTGATGATTAACTACTCATCATATGGTGGGTTTATAAAGTAGGCAAGGCAATACCGACCGTGACCAGATATCTCGTTTTGAACTTCCATCTCTGTTTTCGGTTATTTGTTCCGGTGTTCCGAAAGATAACTCCGGGAAGCAAAAGTGACCCGATTTTCAAAATGGCACCAAAAGTTCGTCTTACGAGCTGCGTAATTATTTTGCATACTATTTTTATTTTTTAATGTTTTTTTTTAGAATAGACCTTTTTAGATGGAGAACAATTAATGTATAAGTGTATATAGTGTAAAGCATATCTATATAAGGTAAAGCACCCAATCATTGGCACTTTTTCAACTATCGGCACTTTTGAGTTTAGTTGAAAAAAAAACAGGGAAGCGATCGTGTTTTTCTATTGACGTACTTTTTCTACGGCCGCAAATGAGATGATACACGTTATGTTGACATTGAGCTATACTAGTAGCACAATTATTTCGTGCTAATTTGCAAAAAGAACCGATATTCCATTTTGAGCATAATTAAGGTCCATTAAGTATGCCTACTTATTTAAAAGCAAGATTTTGCGTGGTACGAGTTCGTGGAAATACCATTATCGTGGCGTTATTCGTTTGAAATAAAAGAACGAACAACCTTGTCAATAACTGACAGTTATTTCCGCGAATCCGCTATTCACTATTAGATGTGCTTCGCAGTTTTACCCACATTAAAATTGGACTTACTTTTGATACATTTGATGGATTTTAATGAAAGAGAGACTGAATAATCTCGAGATATAGACAATACAAATTTTTTTAACTTTGTTATTAAATTCGTAGTAGCTTTGGTTTGATACGATTTCCAATAAGTACACAGACAATAAGACAAAAAATATAAAAGAAAAAAATAGAGACATTTCTGTTACCTATCACTTATTTTCAGTCCTCCAAACATTTTTTTTGGCAAATGTGTGCGAAGACACGCGTAAGTAAGGGGACACGCGAAATTGTCAAATTTGGTAATGATTTGCATTTAGGAGTTTATTTATACTATGGTATATATGCTAGGTTGTATACTATACGACTGGTCCACATTGTATGTCATTATCTTTATCTGTATATGCTTATAGTATGCAATGAAGAGTATTCTATTCTATTGAAGTTATACTTCTTTTGGCGCGTTAGGGAAAAATGATGAGAATATTTTTTTACGATGCGCGCGTACACCGTCACGAAAAACCGACACCCTAAATTTTGCTATAGTCAACATTTTAGTTTTTGTGATATTTAAATAAACTTTATTTAACTACATAATGCGTTATTGTAGGTACTTCAATGTATCAACTATATTTTTTCTATTGTTAGTGTCGTTTTTTCTACAAACGTAGAATAAGGCGAAAGATAACATTTTAAAAAAGATTTTTATCTTGTTACGTCAAAGAAGTATAACTTCTTACGCGTGTCATAAGTGTCCATAAGACACACACTTTTTTTATTTTGTCACATAATGAAGTGCAAAACACATATCCTCATTACACTGCAGACACGTTCGAATACGCGAAACACTATTTAATCAGCATACGTGAATTTGCGATGTGTGTACTACACGCGCATGAAAATGGCTACTGTTGACTGACAGCCTATTTCCGTAATGGTAGTCGGTGTCTCTAGACCATTTATTTATAAATAAAGGTACACCATATAATTTTATACAATTTCAAAAAAACACTTCAAGTATAGTGACGCGTTTTTACCCGACTGCGTAAAAAGGAGGGTAATGTTTTTCGAGCGTATGTATTTTTATGTATGTATGTATGTATGCATGTATGTATGTTTGTTTGTGTGTATGTCAATTTCTTTAGCACACGGTACAGCCTAAACAGCTTGACGGATATGTGTATATTATAATGGCAAATATATATATTTTATAATACGTATACTTAACTATTTTTAAAAGTCATATAACTGATAAATTAAATTTATGTATATCATTATGACCAAATCGTTTTAAGTGGTCGGGTTTTTTGTTTTAATGTTTGTAATGATGTTACTACTAGTGAATACTAGATTATTCCCGCAGTTCCATCAGATTCGGTCATGTTTACTGGACAATCTATGGCATAAACTATGTATGTGCCAAATTATTAGCGAAATCCGACCAGTAGTCTTTACGTGAAAGAGTAACAAACACAAACATGCATACAAACTTTCACATTTATAATATTAGTATGATCATAAATCTGTCTACAGTTTACTAAATTTACTAACAGTCACTGAAATATGCTGTTTAAAGGATTTCTTAAGTTTTTGCTCTACAATAAATGTATATTAGATACGAGAGTAATTTGAATTGTCCTTATAAAGTACTTTCAATATATTTACCCAAAAAATAATAATTTTGTAACAATGCGAATGTTTGTGAGGATGTATGTGTGTTTGTTACTCTTTCACGCAAAAACAACTGGTCCGATTTCACTGATATTTGACCCACAGATAGTTTAAGACCTTTATTACACTCATTACTCATAAAAATGACCGAAGCGGGCGGAGCCGAGAGAATAAGCTAGTATACGATATAGGTCATTCATATTACACACCCACTGTTGAAAATGCGCTACAGTTTATACATAGTTATCCGTAAAAAGAATTTATTGTAGGCGTCGACAGAAACAAACACATTCTAATATATAGTTTATGTATATGCTGGGAAAGCATAATGTTATAGTGTTGTATGGTAATTTTATTTAAAAGAGATGTTATAGTAAATTCCTTTAGTATATAGTTGAAAGTATGTACAATGATTTATTTTGTAAATAAATATATATGGAGTTTTAAAATCCAGGAAATTAAGTTTAGGCTGAATTTTGGCCTCCAATTTGAGGTGTTAATTTTTGTTACTGGGACAAATTCGTACTAAGCCATATTTTTATAAGGTGGAAGTAACAAACGAGTATGCAGTTAACCTGATGATAAGCGGTCACTGCCACAAGTCTATATAGAACCTTTGTTCATATAAACTGAAGTTGATTACAGATGAACTCTCAAGGACTTAATCTGCTTCATATGAAAGTAAGCCGGCAGGAACAAAGCTCCACTTTAACGCAAGATATTCTTTATCCTACAAACAGGTGTGACGGTGGTACTTCGCAGTTGAACCATTCTATTCTAGTACCATTCAAAAAATCTCTCTTCCCTATGGATTTTAGGAGTAGGATTTTAGGATTTTTTTAGGATTATTGGTAAGTAGATTATTCAATAGACTTTGCAGTAACATTCATATACCCAGTAATATTCCCATAGCCACTCCAAAGGAACGAAACCGGAGTCGCCTGAGCGCGTTACCCCATCGGGCTTCACCCAGATGAGCGTTTGGGCCCACTGGTTGTTACGGCAGTATGCGACCATACATACCGTCTTCCTTACCTAGGGACGCCTGGCCGGACGGCTTGAGTTCCCACTCTTGCCGCCTGCAACCCCTAAAGCTTCTTAAAACCCTCCTCTTACGACAGGCACGGATACCGTAGCCCTATTTTAACCCGGAACTTCAGGGATGAACTTTATACGTAACTATGTTGCATAAAATGCAACGTGATACTTTAACGTAATAAGAAGTTGTCTAAAATTAGTTTGAATTCTATGCACAGCTGCTTATTTGTTAAGTTATGGTATCCTGTTCAGTTTTAAAATAGTTTAACATTATTTACTACGCCCCTTTCTAAAAGCGATTGTGATAATATTTATGTTCGGCGCAGTAGAAAACAAAGGCATGCGTCCAATGTAGGTGTGTAAATGTTACACATTTTCTCAAAAGTCATAAACTACACAGTTTTGTTGTCTTTAAAATAACAAATAGTTGTAACTTGTTTTTGGGTAATTTAATTTCAATGTTCTTCGCATTTGCACTCTGCATTTATTCTCAGTTGTAATTTGAAGATTATTAAATTTAAATATAAATTAATTTCATTTAAATATCTATTTTTAATTTAAGGAAGTATAAAATTGAAACGAATTTAATTTAAAGATTAAGTTTTAATTTAAGTTCAAAAAGAATAAAATTAAAATCATTGTAATAAAACGATTCCTTAATTCAAAATTAATAACTCTTTTTTTTCGTTCACATTACATGCTAAAAATGTATGAGTTAATTATGACAATGGAAGACAATTCCGTCCATTTTCAGTATTAGAAACGTTAATGATAAATGCCGCTGGTGGTCACTTTACTAATGAATACTGAAACTGTTTTCAATGTCCTAAATGATGATAAGTTATTGTACACATTTCCAATAAATTGCTGACCGATACTTCGCATAGCAGAAATAGAAATGATAAAAATTCTGCTAATTGCTATTTTTATGAAAGATTTATTCACAAAAATAACTTCCATTTCTGAAATAACTGGTTAGTAATGAGACTGAGATGAACGTTCGCAGTTCAATTAAACTCGAATGGTCATATTGATTTTGGATGTGGGAGTAGCAGATGAATGCAGTTTATTGGATAAATTGAATATACATATCTTCCTACTGTATCGCAATCGTTAACCTAATTCTGAAAAACTGCTGGGAACTAGTTTCCTCTCAGAGTGAGAGGAATCCAAACCATAGTTTAGGGTGCTGATCAGTTGCGAATTAGTTCACATATGTTTGGGATTTTTTTAGCACTTACAGACGTGTAGTTTTCTCGCAATGATTTTCTCCATCGTTATACAAAATTTTATATACTTAGTTACATAACTTTGAAAGATCCCACCAGCCACTCAATTGAGAGACCGAGGGTCAATCACTATGCTGTCTTTATACTTGTATTTACTGATGTACTTATCAAAATAAATAAAATTGAAGTATCTGTTTGTGGCATCAAAATAACATTTTCTTACTACGTGCGTATTAAATTATATACGATTCTTACAACAAAAAATCAATTATTAATATTATTCTTTGTCTATTTGATTGTTTTGTTTCCCCGAAACCGCTGGTAGATAGTAAATGTAGGCATAACTTAAGTTACTCACATTTTAGAAAAATAAATTGGGGTTCCACCGAAAACAAATTTAAATCTAAGAATCCGCGCTCTATGCGCACTTAGCCATTGCACAGGCGCTAAAGTCCTCTTTGAAACAGTGCAATTTTTTCAGATTGTTGAAAAAAACACAGGTGGCACGAGGGGGCCAGTACTTTGTATAAAACAAAAAATAAAAACACAAACTAAAAACTCTTTCACCTAAGCGCCGTTCATGTGGAAAAGGTATTTTTTTATTTTTCGCTCGAGGCTTACGTTAAAGCAGGGATGGCGAACCAATAGCACGCCATCGATGGCATGCAACACAATATTTTTTTTTATCGCAGGGTTTCTCAAACTTATGCATCCGCGTACCCCTTTCGATATTTAAAACAATGGCGCACCTCTTTAAAATATCTTCAGGTACAATACATTAACAATAAAGAATTGGTAATAATCAGACGGGGTAATAGATATGTGATGAAAATTTATAAGATATTTGGGCTTGTTCTAAGAGCATCTTTACTTTTAATTGTCGAATCTGCACTTTATTTAGGTAGCCGTCATTACGTTAAGTTTGTTGCGTACTATCACTTTGCGTAGTCCAAGGGATACGCTGACCCCACTTTGAGAAGCCTTGGTCTAATAGTAGAGACACCTGCGTCACAACGACCACTTTTTTGGGTACCAAAAAACTAACCTCAATTCTTTTAGGAAGTTTTTGGAGTGAGGTAGAAATGTAAATACGAACTCGAAATAATTTGATGGCAAGTCTATGGTCTCATTCAATATTTGTCTAAAAATGGCACATTAATACAAAAATGTTGTCCACCTCTGCGCTAGATTCTCATGAATCAGAATCTACTATGTATTGACACTGGAAAATAAAGTACTTAGAAATATACAATAAGCAGACTGTTTTTCTACGTGTATGGTCAACATACCGTGTTGGTAGTGGTGCTTGTCTAATGCTATATTACCGCCCAGTTAAGCACAGACGCCACGTGTGGTTAATGCGCTCATATTATCTCACACCAGACGCATGTAAGCTTAAAGGAAGCGAGAACGTAATATTATTATGTTAGGAATATTACTGAGTCGTTTAGGGTTCCGTAGCCAAAGGGCAAAAATAGGATACTATTACTAGTCTGCTCGTCCGTCAGTCTGTCCGTTTGTCCATCTGTCTTTCACCTGTATAAAGAATTAAAATTTTCTTGACAGATGGTGTATTTCTATTGCCCCTATAACAACAAATACTAAAAATAAAATAAATATTAAAGGGGGGCTCCCAAACAACAAACGTGATTGTTTATATATAATGATACGGAACTTTGCGGGCGCGAGTCCGACTCGCACTTGGCCGGTTTTACTTAATATTAAAGTAGCAAACGAGCATGCCGTTCACCTGATGGTAAGTAGCTTCTGGCGCCTATGGACGTCTATAATCAACCTCAGATAAGATTAGTCTTACCTGCGGTGAGTCACAAATGCCTTGAAACTCCTGACGACTAAATTGACAAACCTCGGACAAGTTTGTCCTTACCACACTCCTTAGACCAGAACACAGCAGCGCATAACACTGTTATTAGGCAGAAATAAAACCAAAAAGTGTTCCAAATCCACCGCCTTCTAAAGCTACACTTTATAAAGCTGTTCAAGTATTCTTCTGTAATGTATACTGTAACACTGTCACGCAGATGAGCAGTACCTCTAAAGTATTGTATAAGCAAATATGATTTACTCTACCATAGGATATTCGATGTCTGTACATATAAATAAAGCTTTGTGCCTTCATTGATATTGTTACCGGCGCTGGTCGTAAACGTATTCTGTGATTTATTCTCCGGAGTTAGGCAATAGCGCGCCTGAATAACAAGTCCAAACGTCACTGAATGTAAATTTACTTTAGCTCCTAACAAATCTGGTACCCTGGTATACATTTTTTATGTTGTGCTTATTATTGAAATGTTTCTGTTTATATTGGTATTATGAAACGTAACGTTATAGGCGATACTCGTTGCCAACAACCGTCGAAGGTAATATATAAAGCAATATGCATAGGAATTCTGCAAGGTATGTTTGAAAATGTCATTGTGGAACATGAATACCGGAATCCCAGAGGACGCTATTATTTTCTAAAGACGGTATTTTATACAAGTACTAGATCACCGCAAAGCTGTATTTTTAACAATGTTACTCGTATTTAGCGGTTCTGAGACTTAGATCTCAGGATAGTTTTGCTATTTTCAACGATAACGAATATCGCTACAGCCCTGTTCGGCTGTAGCATGGCAATATCGTTATAAATATGTACAGTTATAAATGTCACGTCGAATACTTTGTAACATTTCTACAGTACCCCGTTTCATAACAGTAATGTAGTAGAATGTACGGGCGCTCCGACGCGGCACTAACGTGTTGAACTAAAATGGCTGCATAAAGCATCGCCGGCGTTTATTTTCGGATACACTTTTACATCAAAGTTAGTTTAAAAATGTTGTTGCTAATATGGGATTTATAAAGAATTTCTATTAGCTACAAATGTGCTGAGTGCTAGAGAACTGTTTCGGTTTTTAGGTCACGTTTGTTAGCCAATACCTAAATTTTAGAAATACATTCAGTCTTATTTAACTTTTTAATACGAAATGTGGTTTCGAACTAACGTAGCTGTAACAATTGAAAACTTTTTATCTATAGTTAAAAAAACCAAAGTGCCATAAATGAAACTGACATAAATCGAAATGGAAAAATTGTTAGGACATCCAAACCTCTTTTCAGTAGTAAAAAAAATATTTGAAAACGACAGAATAAAGTAAAACGCATAAACCTACATCTACTTCTACATTTAATTTGTTTATATACTAATGTTTTCGTTGTAGAGTAAATTTTTGATCCTCTATTAACCCATAATTTGCATATTAGGCGTCAAAAATGTTCTACTGAAATATTAAACGGCTGTTCCATGAATCTGTTATTAAACATAAGAGAAATATGTCACATGTTTTCCATCTATATGAATTTCTAATTTTGGGAATGTGGACACTCTTTGAGGCCATGTACGGGGTTGAATGTTACTCATATGTTTATTTCAGTTGAATCGGTATTGATTTTAAACAGGGATCTGGACACCAGAATGTACGTTTTTAGGCGTAAAAAGGGTGTTAAGTTTAACTGTGTCTGTGTGAGGACGAACGTTTTGATTTTTTTAGTAAAACTTTATTGTAATCACTGTAATTTAAAACTCGATGAAACGAAATTGCGTCACGATAAAGGAACAAACACGTAAACAAATAGGATTAACTCGGCGAGAGAATAAGATAGAATACATTACACAGTATACATATATGTGATATAATATTTTACATAATATATATAGTATAGCTATTATTATAAGGCAGTAGAGTTTGTTTGGTTGAACGGACTAATTACAGGAACCACTGGTACGAATTTAAAAATTATTTTTGTATTGAATAGTAAAAAATAATAAACCTTACCATACCTCATACCCCTGACACGTATATCCGTCTCTAGTACGCTACTTTTCAGAAAAGATTACATGCACTTTTAATAGGCTATTTTTGTCTTAGTTTCGATTTAAAAAAATGACATCTGTTTTGAAGATTGTTGGTTATTTTTCGTTGGGCTTATGTAAATAATTCATTAAAAAATACCTCATTTACGACATAAAATGAGTAATTAAACTTTTAAAATTTTAATTAAGAACACTTAAAATAAGTACCAAGTCACGTTTGTAAACGGGGATTTACTTAGTAAATACTGTAGATTGCATAGCCTTAGTAGATTTTACCACTGCACAACATAATGCATTATTGCCAGATGATAGAACCAGTGCAGTTCGAACGGGGTACCACTGACACATCTATTTCAAGCGTGAAGTGATTCTT
>DWLI01002781.1:0-12670 GCA_018249915.1 Cecropterus dorantes dorantes
AACGAATATGTATATCCGCCATTTATACCCAAATATAGCCGGTAAGACGTACATCAAGTTTCCCTGCCAAAGCATAAGTTTTCCTCCGAATTACACCGCTAACTAACTCGATTCGCACCTACACTCGACCTTCATATTTTTTCGGCGCACCTAAATTACCTTCAGACCTAATAGTTTTCACCTATTACCGTGAGCCGGCCAAATTTATCGCTTTCCACTGTTGATTTATCTGCGAGCCGACCGGATTAACTACCGCTAACTTGGCGATAGTTAAGTCTGCTATCTCTGATGTTTCAGAGCAAAAGCTCTTTCCTTTTATCTAAATTGGTACGCTACCAATAAAGATCCAACGGCGTCTGTCGTAAACCATTCGCCCCATACGCTTCATTATGGGGTAAAGTTTTAGATATGATGGTACCGTTTTATTGTCCACCGATGTCGCGAGATCCCTATCGATAATGAGATTTGGTGAGCCAGTATCGGACACGGCTGACAGACTGAAATGTTAGACAAGTTGGTAACTATGTATGCTTACAAATAAACTCACCTAACGACCCATTTCATTAAGTTACCGTGTCATAAAAGATAAGCACGTCTTATTTAACTTGTGACAAAATAATACCGAAAATGTTTGTTGTAATAACTTATAAGACGTCTCAAATTTAATGATAGATAGGAATTAAATGGCCGATTCTGTAACTGTAAAAGCGAAGTTAGTAATTTGTAAAGTTGCTAAAATGATTTTAAATTACAGTTTCCCATTACAGAATATTAGAACAGAACTAGTAGCATAATTTACTAATCCATTATGAATTATGCGATTGTACCCGGAGTTAATGTGACTTTAGTTGGTGGACAAATGCATTCGTAAATTACGGCCGAAACTTCGCCATCAAAGGCTTAGCTGGAGACCATCTCCGCTCCCTTTCCACCATACGAAATAGATTAAAGTGCGAAAGAGACGAATAAATCTTCTCCTAATTGAATTTGTCATAAAAATTGAAAGTTTCTTCGCTCCCAGGGCCGCACTTCACGAACTACTTTTAATCCATTCTCCAAAGGGAACTTCTAATTTATTGTGAGTGCTAAGTTTGCTCCGACTATTCTAGTATAGAAGTTTATCCTTGTTTCACCTACGCTGATGTAATCTTTCTATCTGAAATGAAATCGATTGTCTAATGGAGTCGTAGATTTCATTTGCAATGTGAACTCATAATTAATGTGAAGTTATATAATTATACTGATTTTAGATAGTAATTACATTTAATAGTGTATCAGGAAACGATATTTTTTTTTAGTTTAAAGTATGCTTCTCGCTTTCTTACGTATTTTTTTTTATTGAAATTTGAATTTTTATTTGAAAAATGTTTATTTATGTTTATTTAATTAATTCAATTCATGTGATACATTTGTTATGAATATGACCGACAATTATAAATTTGTTTTTTTTTTCTGTTGTGCTGGTTTAGGCTCCTTTCTATCTAACAAAAATCTAAAAAATAAAAGAATCCACTTTTTTTAAAGTTTAATTTTAACTATCAGCACTATGATCCAACGAGGTCGTGTTACCAGATCAGTGTATTGTTTTTGAAATGCATACACTTGCAACTCGAAATCTACATAAGACTAACGATATATAGAAGTATTTTAATAACTTTTTTTAAATCTAATCAAAAGTTTTAACCTTACTTTTGACTAGATTTAAAAATAGTTTCAGACGAATAACCTAATCAATTTATCCACTCGCGTCACCGTATTAATGCTTATTTAAGTACTTACATACAGATTAACTTTGTCTGTTT
Organism: Cecropterus dorantes dorantes; assembly: GCA_018249915.1. Lineage (NCBI taxonomy): Eukaryota > Metazoa > Arthropoda > Insecta > Lepidoptera > Hesperiidae > Cecropterus > Cecropterus dorantes. The sequence continues at coordinate 1,803 of DWLI01002781.1, forward strand.
AGTAAATATCTAATTGAGCCCGAAAAAGCTTTCACCTCAGCTGAGAAGTTAGTGATATAAAGTGGATTTTCGATACAATATTGATACTGTGGGCGTGTGTGACAACTTGTAACTCTCAATTACGTGATCGTTACATGTACAATACGTCTGTGAAGTTTGTGAATACCGAAACTATATTTATGACTATAACTTGACCTAGGTAAAGTAGCCTTAGCACTTAGGATATTATAAACGTAAATGCTTTCTACAGTCATAACTCCACACTAGAATTTTCTCCTGTGTCGTGGGTGCCTTGGACACACAAATATGAATACACAAATTCTGGGTGTTTATGTATTCATCTTTGTGTGTCCAGAACAGATATCTAAAGTCATCATTCAGATGTATGTCTGGCCGGGGATCGAACCCGGAATCCCACTGCGTGTCAGACCTCAATGGTGACCGCGCTGCCACGTGAATTATAATAGCAAAGTACATACACCTGATGGTATGTGGTAGCCGCCGTCTATGTAATGTACGTGTCATTAACTACAAATAGGATAAGAGTTTTGTTAGTAGCCGATTACGGATGCATTGTTGAGAGCTAGAACGCTTAAACAAGAATATAAAAGCGCTTTACCTTCTTTATAAAACTGAAGTAGCAATCGAGGTGGATTTTTTTATCAGATTAAAGTAGCAAACGACCATGCAGTCCACCTGATGCTAAGTGGTGACTGCCACCGATAGACATCTATAAGCAAAATTATATAGAACAGGGGTTCTATCTGAAGTAGATCACAGATGCGTTGCTACTACCGAGGAATGAGATGGCCTCATATATATGAGTAAGTGAGCCGGCAACCACACCCTTCCAACGAAACGCAAGAACTGCTTCACCCTAAAAATAGGTGAGGCGATGGTACCTCCCCGGTCGAACTACACTGTACCACATTAAAAAAGTGTCATCTGATAGTAAGTAATCACCCATAAGCAGTATTTGAAGGTAGTAAAACTAATGTAGTTCTCCAGGGAATTATTACTCCTATTGCCATGCCCGAAATGCTGATTAAATGTTTAAAAATAAAATGAGAAAAACGGAAATCTTTCCGAAACTTTTATTTTATGTTATCTATTTTTGTCCGTTGGTTTTTTAAAGAGATAAATTAGTTCCGCCCATCTTGTTAAGAGACAAAAAACATTCTTGTTACGGTAAAAACATAATTAGATGAGACCTTCACTAAGGTTTCACCACAAAAAATGCTTGACCATAGGAATCCTGGGTGCATACCAGAGTACTGCCTAAAAATAGTAAGGTACATGAATTGAATCATTCGTAACTGTAAGCTAGGTTAATTGAGGAGATAACACTTTGAGTTGATTCCGAAAGCACCTCTTTACCACCGATTTACTTATGAGACAGCCACTTACAGGAGTAACTAATCTGTAATCGGTTCAGATAGAAGCGGAGAAGCCTCGTACCTGTTACTAAGTTTTTGTATAGTTTATCCATAGGCGGCAATGACCGTTTACCATCACGTCTGCATGCTCATTGGCTGACTCCATTTCATATGAGACGACCACCTGAGTCCTTGGGATTAGCAACACATCTGTGATTTCAGATAGAACCCCTGTTCTGTATGAAGTTGCTTATGGACATTGTTTCAATTAGATAAGAGAAAAACCTCTTAACCACCGATTTATATATCAGACACCCACTCTCAGGAGTAGCAACGAATCTGTAATCGGTTCAGAAAGAACACAGGAGGATCTACTTTCCTCTACTACTTCTTTCTATAGTTTGCTATCCATGAGTCAATGACCACTTACCATCTCATTGGCGACTTCATTCTTAAATAAAAAAGTTTTATCTTTCATTTAATGAAAGTTATTAACCATGTATCTAAGTTTGACTCAACATTTGACGGTTAAGTGCTAATGGATTTAAAAGCAGCGTCGCTAATCTCTGGCGACACGTAGCGAGAGAAAGGCGGAGATTTCACAGAAGCACCGAGCCGGAACGGACGGACAAAGGGCTTTACATTTTAATCGAAGCTATAAGTACAGTTTAGTAATCGGAAAGCGTTGCCGTAGGACCTTCAACGAAGCGCGGCTGAAATGTCTGTTTTGAACGTTGTTTTACTTATTTTCTTCAAATTTTCATCAATTGGTAGTAGCAAACGAACATGCAGTCCACCTGATGGTAAATGGTTACTACCGCTCATGTGAATTTGTAAGTAACTTCATATAGAACAGAGATTTTGTCCGCAAGTCGATCACACATGCGTTGCTACTCCCGAGGACTAACATGGTCGCCTCATATATAAGTGAGGCGGCAACCACTCACTGATACATGAGACATGTATAAACAAGGTATACACGTGATAATGAAGGGTTAATGACATATGTACCGCGTTTAAATACCAGCCAAGTAAAAGTTGAATCCTGAAATAGAGATAGATGTTACAAGGGCTTCTATATTATTTTGGTGGCTTGTACTTCGTTATTTGGTTTAGCTTTGGGTTTGAAGTTGGAAAGCTTTTTGATGAATATTTGTATTCACATATTCTAATGTCAAAAGAAAATTAAACAACATTTTAACTTATAGAATAGGTATCACAAACCGTAAAACTTGTAATCAATTGTCTAATCAAGGCTTGTATGAACACCAGCTCTTTAATTGTTCATTCATGAACTATCATGAGGTCCTATCAAGATTTATCACAGATTCTTTGGAAGGAACGTTATAAATCTCGTAAGAAGTCCTGCAGCTAAAGCCGACTCAATTTCTGATAATGTCAGAACTATGGTAATTTCAATCAAAAATTACACTCATAACTCACACTGTTCTAACAAATTTCTGAATGAAACGTTAGAGTAATCGGTATGTTATGACAGAATCCTAGACATAAACTTTTTACATCATACTTGACTTTTATACGATTTACTAACTGTTATAAATATACCATAAATTATATGTTTGTTTATTCTGAATGAAAGTAAAAGTATGTAAACCTAGAAAAGAAGACATTCAAAATGGTTTCGTTAGAGACATGTCTACACTTGGGAAATAAGCAACTATGTCAAACCAGACAGGAAATACTTACATGTTCTATATGTATCTATACGTCCATAACTATAAGTTATACTTACTGTTACAAATTTTTGCGTCTAATTTTGGTACTGGGATACAAATCTTTAGCACACAACTATTACGTTACGGGATACTATCTTTAGCACGAATCTATTAAAATTAGTAATCATGAATCTTGAAACTGGAGTCATGAAGACATTCAACGTAAGCAAATGCTTGAAGGTGTGAATAGTTTCAATAAACACTAAATCCTTATTCTGAGGGCGCCGTCCCCAAAAGTCAGATAACAGTTATTAATGAAATCGATTTATTTTTTCTAAAACGAGTGTAACCATGTGAAAAGCTACACTATATTTAATCCTAAGAAATGATATTATCAAGTTGCAATGGATTATGATGTCAGAATAAGAACTTAAACTTTAGCAATTTGTGAAGGCCTTTCAGTGATATCACACTATTGGTCTGTAAATTATAACTAAGGAACTGGAGTAAGATTTGACATTGTAACTACGCTCTGGTTTTATACGACAAAACTATGTCAATCTAACTTTTAAGATTATCACTTCCGGCTTCGCCTACTGGCTGCGTTACCTTAAAGCTAGGGCTGGCAACCAATACTTTTTCTTTCAATTTAATTTGACTATGAATTTGTTAATTCTTTTAAACTGTTAATGTAATGGAATTAAAAAATTAAAAGGACGTTAAGACTTATTTCGCCGTTAATTTACTTTCGACATCCAAGTTAAGTTTAAACTTCTTTCTCTCCATCTTAGACGCTTTACCGAATTAAGACAAAAATAGCTCAGTATCATTCATTTCATTTGATTCATTTTAATAATGTATTTACACACAGGAAATATGCATTAGTAACACGAACGGAATACGTTCGTGTCACTATAAGTAATAAGTAATAACCTATGCCATATAGGAACTTCTAAAAAACGCAATAGAAAACTATACTAAGTCAGCCTTATCTTTTACTTGTCTTGTGTTTGGGTTAATGAATTTAAAAATGTATAGGTATTTCATTACATTTCGCGTTTTTTAAATGAGCGTGGTGACAATATCTCTAGGAGACCCTCATCGTGATAAGACGACGAAAAAGTGTTACTCCCATGTAACCACTAAAATAAAATAATACTTCTATACCTTAATAGATGTCGCGTAATTGATACCTACTGCTGCTGTCACAGCCCTGGTTTAGGCTTGCGTCCACTAATACTTTAAATATAAAATATATTCGTAGTGATATTTATCACACGTCGGAAATGTGTCTTAATTTAATTGTTATGTCACTTAACATTTTAAACAATTGAGATTTAATTTAAAAAAATAGTCGTCAAATATGAACTAGACTGTAATAATTGCTATAGAGCAATCGTTACAGAGAAGGACATTTTAATTTATATTGCTTGTATTTTATAAAAAAAAAATGTGTAGGAAATATTTAGCCACGTAGGCTAAATATTTCCTACACCTTTGTAATTCAATAAAAAATAGGAAACAGAAATCGCTTAACAAGCGCGTACTTCAATTTATTTAAAATACAATACACATAAAATAGGAGGTAAAAATCGCTCGCTATAAATTCTACATAGTTCCCTATGTTACTGGATCACAAGCCCGCACTGGCGTCGCGATGGCGCGCGCTTCCCCCGCTGCGAAAAAAGTTGCAAGTCGGTCCCCGGCGCCGGAGAACATTCAAATTTATCGATTGTCGCTCATTACATCCCTCAAACCCACTCACCAACTTAGCCCTTCGAATCCCACATTACTTTTTATCCCCGAGGCCGTATCTCCTTTTTTCATCGCTGTTATTATTGTCCGTTAAACTTTAAGTGCTCGGCGGCTAACTTTCGATGTCTTCGTGATTTACGAGAGCGTTCCGAAGTGTTTTATCGAGCATAAATGTAAGTTCGCTACTTGTTGAGATTGAAGGTCGGGTCGTTATGATCGGTTAAGTACTGGGTCAGTTTAGTGTCGTTCATCAGTGATGTAAAATGAAAATAGACTGTCTGCTCCGGATTTTTGGAAATAAATTTACTATCGCTGATTACGTCCCTTCTTGATATCTGGGTTACGGATACAAATCCTATATAATGATTTAATCGTTTCGTTTATATCATATGTTTAATGTGACACTTTATAAAAGGGAAACTTTCAAGTTTCCTATGCATTTTATAGCTGTGCATTGTTGTGCATTGTACGTACGTTATAATTTTAACTAAACGTGTCTGTTGTAAATTCTAGGCAAGTTTTTTGTATTTTTCACTTGTAGTAAAATCTTAAAAAGCTGATTTCCTAAAAAACTATTGTAAGTTTTTGTGGATATTGAACGAAACAGTAGACCTAATAAAAAACGAAACCAAACCGACTCTACCTCAAAAAGGGCACATCAATATCAAATCAGTTTCAACTATTAATGCACTGCGAAAATCAAGTTACCGACACCCAACATATCACAAGGAATACGGTATATCCGACAGTAGTTTCGTACGTGGAGGGGGGGTGGGGGGCAATGATCCATTAATCTGAAGCCCACGTGGCGCCACCGATACCTGCCGACGCGACGCGCGGACGCCTATAACGACACGAGCGTACATTTCAAACATGTGCGAATGTGTAGCGTCAATCTGTCTAATGCTATATTTTGTCTGTGTGTTACGTGAAATGAATTACTTTGTTAGTTTGGTTGTGCGGGAATGTTGCACATATGTACGCTTTTAATGGCTACGGTGTATTTGTACATATTTTGTATATTTTCTCTTTTAATTGGTCATGTATAGCATCAACTTACTAATCAAGTTGCTAATGTTATTGATTATAATTTAAAGAGTTTAGTTCTAATTGCATTCATAAACATTTCGTAAGAATAGGCTGAAATAAAAAGTTTCATTGATTACTAATATGAATAATAGACATAACATCGGACTTTCTATATTATTTTTAAGAAAAATAAACCCGACTTTTTTTAAAGTTTTAAAATTATTGTAAGTAAAAAATGCATTAAAATATATAGAGGTATTAGTATAAATAAATATATAGGTATTAATATTTTTTTTAATGAAACGAAAGAGAAAACATAAACGAAATAGGTATTAGTCTAAACTAATACCTATATCGCAAAGCATAACTCACAAAAAGGCATATGAATTAAACCTCCTTATTCTGAATACGACTTCAAACCAGATAGTCGCAATACAAAAATACAAAAATTGATAAATATTTACACGAAATTCATCGTAAAATATTATAGATACAAAAATTAAATATATATTTACATTTAATCTTAAGAAATCGTCGTACTTTACAGACAAGGCCGCGTGTAACGTCTAGTGTGACATAAAGTTATCAAGTGCCAGTAATCGATTGAACACTGACGGTTTTCTTACACCCCATTTGTTTCAACGTTTGACAAAGGAACATTTCCTTTAAACAAGGGGATTGTAATATTTACACGGTGTGATACGATTTTAAACATTTCATTTACATACGTAGGGACGGTGTTGAAAAGGAAATTCGATAAAAGAAATAATATCGGTATGCATATCGGAATTGAATCGGAGAAAAATAAAATATAGAAAAAGTGAGGGTTTGAATCCTTGTAAAAAATGATGCAAGCAATCTGTCTTTACCACTAATCGTCAAAATTTAACCATTTTGTATGGAGATTATGCCGCCCTTCAGACCAAAATACAACAGGGCTTAACATTGCCGTTATTAAACAAAAAAAACACACGCTTTCTACACTCATAGGCCTGCACTAGGATTTTCTCCTGGGTCGCGGGTGCCATGGACACACAAAGACAAATACACAAACACCCAGACCCAGAACAGAAATCTAAACTCATCTTTGAGATGTCTGTCTGGCCGGGAATCGAACCCGGAACTCACTGCGCATCAGACCGGTATGGTGACCGCTCCGCCACGCGGGTCGTCAAACAGACATAGGAGTGGTAATGTCCCCGGAAACTAACCATAGAGGGTTCTACCACCTTTAATTATTATTAAATGCTTCAGCCTCTTAAAGTTGCAGAATCAGACCCTATATAGATCAGATAGTTAGACATAATATGGCTTGGGATAACTACACTGCAAGCTACTATACACTTTCATATGAAAACAGCCTACTAGTTGCAGCCAAATACTGGTACACATAAAACACGGTAGTGCAAATCCTTCCTCTCTCGTAGCAATTTTCGGAAGCTTTGTCCGTCGGTCGCTCAGCGGCGTGTTTCCTGCCGGAAATAATATCATCTAAGGCTTTCCGCCTCTTTATTGGTCATATGTAAAGCCTTTTGGACGCTACATTCGACTTTATTGCTTTACTAGTAGAACGAGTTTTACTGGTGGTTTTAATAAGCGTGATGAAGATTCGTTGTTATATCTTGTTAACAGAATTAAATTGAAACTTAATCTAGGGGTGAAATTATGATTAAATGTATTAAAAAAATAACCCCTTGTTCTGAGGGACTATGACACTTGCTAAGCGCTATTGTGTGCTGGTATAATTGTGTGGTTACAACTTAGCTATCCGGAATTTTATGTTGACAGATATTAACAAAAAAAAACTAAGACTTAAAATAATAATAAGACTTCAATCCAATTTTGGGATGATTACTACAATCGTTCATTAAATTTTCAGCTAATTCGCCGTAATGTATCTTTATATCCTATTGTAGCTTATAGAGACTTTTCAATTCACAAAAGCATTTTCACTCACTCAGAATAGTAGTGACGTAAGGGTATGATAATTGTGGCAATTCACGTGCCGCAATTCACTAAGTGGAATATTTTACTTATCCTTCTGGCGTTCCGCGCGGCACGGCCACCTTCCAACTTATATATTGGGAGATACATCACTCGAATTCATTATTTCCACAACCCACCCGCTTATCGATGAGAGATCGAACAACTTGTACGTACTCAATGACATACGTAGACTTGACGCATCGAGGTAACTGACCCACTATCGCGATCGAACACGATATCTGTCAAGGTGTCCGATTTTGGTTCAGATAAAGTTAACTCAACGTTCCTAAGCATCTAAATTCGGCGTTCGAAATACGAATATTGAATTAGAATGCATCGTACGCAATGCATCACCGCCGATCGCGGAAGCGGTGGCGTCGCCCGCCACCCACTCCACGCAACTCTGTCGCCATATTTCAATCCCTGAATTGACACATTGCTCTTTTGAAACCGTAAACTTTCACGCGAAAACTTTAACCTGTCGTATTTACCTAAGATATTCCCAGCGAAACAGATAGCGCGAGCTATTTGACGAGTGAAACTTATAGATAGGTCACGCCGTAACCGGTGTGGAAGTTTTCACATAAATTGGCGGTCATTCCACGCGAATATGCTGACTGAGGGAGTAACAAATATGCCAAGTTGGGTTGTTATAACAGCGATATGTAAGTTTTGTGATACTTCGCCATTAAGTTTATGGAAACGACGGTCGAGATTACATCGCACTTTCTGAAAGCTTTACGTAATTCTCCACGCGCTGTCATCCCAGATAGGTATCAGAGATTTCCCGATTGTCCGACTAATGCGAGTGATAAATCGAGATGAAATTTTATGGCACTTGTTAAATTCGTCTGTCCAAAATGTTCAAGTGAAAAATTGGAACGTAATCTGTCAAACGGTCGCCTAATTGTAATTTAATTAGGGAGCAGTTTTCACGCGTGGGAGACGCGGCGACAAAGCCGCGTTAAAATGATTAATTTTTGTGAAGCGGCAAGGTGCCGGCCGCGAATGCGTCTTCCCGTCCGACGATTAATCTTGCTCCGTGCAAACACCACTCCCAGCACCATTGTACTGCGTTCCCGGTATTTTTTCTGTCTTATACAATACCATTAAGAAACTGCCACCGCTAGTTGCCCGCTCTTCCCACCATCTCATCGTTCGCCATTGAAGGATTGAAAAGGTGTTTGCGTTCCGCGGGAAAAATAGATCACCCCTCGATTTTAAAACATTTTTTCGTCATCACATCACTTAGGCTTCGATAGTTATTACGGCGAGAATGAAATGTTTTAATTTTCCATCGTCATTCAGTTACAATAGATTTTACTAAAGCGTATTTCATACAGTCATTCCTTGTTCATTCAAATGAAAAGTTTCCATAACGGTTTCACCCTAACATTTTGATGCGATGTTTTATAAGTTTGCTAATTTATAAATGCTTAATACCACGGAAGAATATAAGTATTTTCTAACCGTCGAATTGTTCTTTCTTATACTGAGAGATATTCACAATATGAAATTGAATAAATAATATGAATACTAATAATATAAAGAATAACTTCATATAATAAATAATTTGAAATCTCTTGGGAATGCAATTTTAATAATAAATACGGCAAATGTATTGGCGTAGTTGGGAGGTTTTCGATAAATATGTGTATAATTATAACGTTTGCTATTAGCATTTAAATTATCGGAATTCTGGACGGCAGGACGGAAAGCGAGTGCTTATCATATCTCATTTTCATCATAAAAAGCCAATATTGGCACACCGTGGAGCGTCTTAGGTGGGGTCAAGAGCGGATTGTCGAATTTAGATCTGGGCACACGCCAACTTTGAGCCATTCCATCTCCGTGCCGGTTCACACAAATTAAATGTACTTACCATTGCTCAAGTAATTATGACCATTGCATGAAACATTAAGGACCGAATAAAATAACTTTGCTAACTGTTTGTATTTTTACGCGGCCGAGTATTGAGACGTAAAATTAGAGGAGGTTTTGTTTTGTTTATTTTTATATTTCTTTGTATTTGGATACTTATTAAACAGTTAAATACAATAAAAATAAGTTATTATTTTTAATATTCTATAATTAAAAATAATTGCACATATAATATGATAACAGTAAGGCGTTGTTTTCTATTTTTATTTTTTAACTTTAGTCATGTCTACTAAGTATCATACAATTAAAATAAACACACTATAATTTTTAATTTGAAATACAATTATTACAATTTAAACATATCGCGTTATAAAAGGGAGTAGGTATAATATGATCATTCGCCAAGGGTTAACAATATGATAACATTATAGGTAATAAGCTTAGACTTAGGAAGCGCTAGAAATAACTATTGTGAGAAATCCGTTTAGCATCATAATTGTTCATAAGTAAACGCTGCAGTTACTGGAATTCCATTTTTATGTGTGCCCTAGAATATTGTAAGGCAGATATTTAGTTACATTTTGTAGTTATGCAGGTCACGAGATCGGGTAACAACTAAAAAGTTCTAAGTACAGAACTTTAAATGCATAGAGTTTTTGTAACAATATAACCCTGTCGTAAATATTGGATTATGGTTTAAGTGACACAAAAATTAGTGTGCTTTTAAATGTAATAGTGTACAATATTTTATTGCTACCTTTTGTTCTAAAATTTTTTAAATATTTTCGCAATTATAATAAAAAATATTTTCTGTCCTATCATTGAACAGGGTTTCTCTACTGGTCTCTTATCCAAACCACCTACTAAATTGTGGGGTCTTTAGCATTCGTAAATTTTATGACAATGTTTTCATTATCATTATCATGTGTAAATTTTATTAAAGTATATATTTAGTAAAAGTATCCAGGAGGTATTCGATATCCTTGAGAATTTCCCCTGTAAAGAGTGTACCCCTAGAGGCTAGAACATTATGCCCACCGCCCTTATGTCGACTTAGCCGTAGCATATGAGAGACCCGGAGGGTAAGACGTCCCGAAATAAATACAGGTCTCAGAGTAATGAAGTAAGTGATCAGCACGTTGGCCAAATGTGAATTAGTAGTCAT
>DWLI01002782.1:0-12670 GCA_018249915.1 Cecropterus dorantes dorantes
CCCACAAAAATGAATCCGGCGTCGTCCAATTTGTGCTTGAAATGGATGCTGTTAGCGAGACGACGTATAAAGATTGAAGACCGATATATAATGGATATCATTTCCTCGCACAACAAAAAGCAGCTCCTCGAATCATATTTCCATCAGCTTATCTGCAATAGCCGTGCGAACGACGTGAGTGCCGTAATCCGTAGCGGAGCGGGAACCGAAAGCAAATATCATTCATCCATCGGAGATGGCGCGTGGTTCATTTCGACGTGATGCGATTGGATTTATTGATAAACACGTGTGCGGGGTTGTCTCAATAATCTATGCGAATGCGCTGCGGACGATATGAGAAAATAGACTCCTAATCGGTACTTCGAGTCTTTGTGGATTTAAGTTTGTTAACCCTGATATGTGCTTTTGTTTTTCTTTATTAAGATTTTAATTGTCATTTGTTTTGACAGGAAAATAGTAAGGAAATCTACACACCGAGCATTATAAAATGTTCTTTTGTACCAATCTGATTTAGCCCCTATGATGGTGGTGGACTATAGCGTACACTCTTTTCACCCTGACGTTTCACGCGACAAACGACATCGTTGAACGAATTTTGACAAATTTCTCTATAATCCGCAACGAAATTTCGTAACCTTATCAGACCAAACACATGGATTTTAACCTTCAAAGCTGACGTTTGCAACGCAGCGATTGACGGTTGAAGCAAATGTTTTATGGCCCTACAGTAATAGATTCGTGCGCAGCAGCGGGACAATAACGAGTCGAAAACAATTTTCACATGTCATATTTATTATTAGCATTCGCAGTCCATTCGATTACTTCGTCTGTGTACAGATCCCGCTCGACTCAACCCGTTTTGCATCTTACATCGCGCTGAAGTGATTATTTGCAGCCACAAATTGAATTTCAATTCTTTATGTCTGAGTCTCCGTATGTATATTGTATGTATGTATATTGAGTCATGTATATTGTAAGAACAGTCGGACATTATTTATTCCATTATACCTTTATCTATTTGTTAGAAATACGGACTTGTATTTCTATTGGTGTTCTGGAATAATCTATACGAGTATTTTAACTGACTTAAAAAAAGGAGGAGGTTCTGAATTCGACTGAATATTTTTATATCGTGTCTTTCTCCATCCATCAGGCTTTTGAAATGCGCTTGTGAACATAGGAATTCCATTTTTGGTTTTTGCCAATTGTACCCGTGCCTGACATACACTGCTGAGGCTGACTGCTGATGCTCACTCCTGATGCTGATGTTGCACAGGAGGAAGCTGCTGTCCATTCCCAGGATTTCGTCCCTGGAATGTCACGACTCCTCCTCTTCCCTTGGATGTCGTAAAACACAATTAAGGGTTAAATACCTCCTGGATTTTATCAACAGCATTTTCCTATGTATCACCAACACCATCTGCGGTCATCAATCCATATGCCAATCGCGGATGCTAATGGCAAAAATGCTTATTAGGGAAGGCTATCGACGACAGCAGTTAAGCAGAAAGACCAAATGAAAAAGTATATATTCTAACTTTTAATTTTGAAACTCTTTATCAACATTTTTAATTTTTAAACTTTTTAGTGAAAAACAATATCACGAATATTTTTTGAAGAGGCGATGTCTATGAAAATTAAAATTAAATATCCGTCTCAAATATCAAAGCGGTGTATTTTCCGGTGGCTTGTCACATCGTAGTGCATTCTCAAATCCAAAATTCAAATGTATGCATGGCGCCTTCAGAACCAACTACGCTTCGCAGCTCACTGCGTAGATCGGTCACTGCCATGGACGAAGCTACCACAGACTCCTAATAATTTAATAAATAATATCCATACTTATATTTTTAAATAAAATGGGGTTTGTCTATTTGTTACCTAATCACGTAAGAACCACTGTTCGATTTATATGAAATTCTGCATGAATTTAGATTATTGACCAGATCAAGTTACAAGTTAGTTAGGCTACTTTTGATTTCTATATTTTGCACGATTTAAAGATGTGACTATTTTATGTTCCGTAGCGAAGCACGAGTGCTTTGCCTATTATTTATTATCAATCAAATAAGGCGTTCTAAATAAGCCACCCGAATAGCCCTGGACTTGTACACTTGTGTCGTATTTAGGTATTATAATTATTGATGTGACATTAGTTAAATTTAATGATTTGTCTGGCTTGGAGTCTATCTGGTTAGTCCGTCTATGGTGAAGGCAATTTCAATACGTCGTAGAACGTCGTCGAGCGTCCAACAGGTCGTGTCGTGATGAAATACGATTATTATGGTCCAAATTTCATCTCTATCGTCGTCTCCTAAAAGCAAAATGTCGTTTTACGTAAGTGCATTTCGCTGCCGTCATTTTAACTGGATTTGTAGAAGATGGTCGATATTCTACGGACTATGTATTATACAAATCTGTATGTTTAAGATCATACGAATTCTTAGATCCAGAATGGAATTAAAATTTACTATTCACTGTAATCGTACCGTGATCTTTATTAAACAGCCGTTTAAGAATTAAGAGTTAATTAATAAATATTATAAATATTGTAACAAAAACTAATGAGTACAACTAATTAATATTTGCTCTTTACGCGAAAATGAATTTTGCATAAATTGGGATTTAAAAAAATAGGTCGTAAGCTTTTTGGGAAACAAACATTACATTATTACAAGGTTTTTTTTATAGCCACATTACTTAAGAAGTGCTAGATTTGGCAACCTGATTTTGATCGTTTTGCGGAGTTGTCAAAGAAGTTTAAATTTAACTCTTTATTCGCTGACTTGAATTCGTCTTGCTACCAAATTAAGGAAAAAACAAATTGTATATAATTTATTTGAAATTGTGTACTTTTTATTTTGAACTCATTTCTACCTTTTAAAGTCAATGTACCCTAATCTACGTACAATGTGCATTGCTTAGTGTAAACTATGGGGCTAAGATGGCAAGAAAAACTACTGAATACGCGTTTAAAACTGTATTGCCCATATAAAATTACAAAACTAAAAGATGAGCGGCGGGCACAAGACAAGTTTTTTTCCCAAAAGTGACATCTGTAACATTTAAATTTTCCTTTAATAATTTTACCGTTTCCTGCGCCCCTCACACGCTTAGAAAATAGTAAAAGAGGTTTCCAATGTTAACACTTAGTATAGCCTAAAATGTGAGCAACGTTTTTTAGGAAACATAATAAACTCATACTAAGGGCACAGTAATATAATCGTGAAGAATGATTCCTCGTTATTATTAACAGATTGTGGGATCGATCGTCACCGAGACGCGTAGGCGTTCGTTAATACAAATTGAAAACTCGTACCGTTCCTTTGCATTGGCATTCTCTTTGCTTCCTTTTGGACGCCTGACTCTATTTATAAACGGTATTTTATATTATCGGGTATACATTTAAATGTAACAATTTGTTGCTTATTGTTTGTTGTAAATTAGTCGATAAGGCATAAACTTGTACGGTCAGAAGGGTCGCGAGTGCATTATCGGATTTAAAGAGATATTTGCACCATTTTTTTAAGAGCCTCATAACAAAGCCGAGAATAGGTATTCCTGGTTATGTCATGGGGCTTACTTAAGTAGGTACTTCGGGAGGATATTTGTAAACCACTTTAAGGAAAAAATAACGCAAGACTGGGTCTGTAATTTAAACGACATTGCATTTTTTTATAATGCATGACATAGATTTTCACAGGCGTCCGCCATAAATGCATTATGGCGGACGCCTTAAGTTAGTGAACCTATCCATCCCTTAAATATAGGTAGCAAATAATAGGGTTTCTTTTACGAAAAACAAAACGACTCCACATTTTTTACTTAAATTGTTTATCAATCATGAAGGTACTAAAAATATCTTTTAACAATTTCTTTAAATAAATGATTGAATCTTAACTAATGTAATCGTTCTAATTTGTTCCAGACGAGGTGGACGTAATCGGCTACACGTCGAACCAGAGCGACAGCGAGTCGCTGGTGTCGGGGCACAGCGGCGACAGCGGGGTGGGCGTGGCGCGCGGGCGGCGGCCGCGGCGCTCGCAGCCCGCGCGCACCCGCCGCGCGCCACGCTTCACGCGGGTCTAGGTGGGTAGACACACTTTTCTCTTGGAAATAAACTTTACTATATCCCGAGTTGGGTACACACACTTTTTCTGAAGCGGGTAGACACATATTTTTTTCTCTAGGTGGGTAGACACACTTTTCCCTAGGTGGGCAGACACTCTTTTTAGCTGGATGAGTAGAAACCCTTTTCCTCTCTATATGGCTAGACACACTTTTTGCTTTGGTGGGTAAACACAAAGTGTGTTTACCCACCAAAGCAAAAAGTTTCTTTAGATGGGTAGACATTATTTTTGTCTGGGTGGATAGATACACTTTACCTAAATAGACTTAAATACTTAAATAGACAGACACATTTCTCTCTCAGTGGGTAGACACATTTTTCCCTAGTTGGATAGACACTTTGGTGGGTAGATACACTTTTTCCTAGTTGGATAGACACTTTGATGGGTAAATACACTATTTCCCTAATTGGGTAGACACACTTTTTCCTAGGTGGGTAGATACACTATTTCCCTAGTAATGTTTAAGTTTTATTAATGTTTATTTTTTTTTCTTCTTTTCCAGGTGAACGGTGCGCGGTGCGAGCGCCCCCGGTCACCGTGCGACTATCATCGTTGTAAACAAACGTAGGACATTCTGTTGTACCGTACATTCTATGTACTGAGGCGATCGTGACTGAGCGGGGATCGAACCCGCGCCCGCGCCGCACACACCACACACACACACTCGACACCACACCACGACACCTCCGCGAACCATTACCGAGTACAAAATTGCCAAAAATTTATATATTCAAAGTTTATTTTCTCTCTTTCGCAATCTTCTTTTGTCAGCGCCATCTTTGAACAGTTTCGGAATTGTCCGTGCACGTGTTCGTGTATTAAAACATTAACACATCTACTTTATCACAATGGGCTATTTTTCATCACAGTTATTTAATTATTTACTTTATTTTTAATGTTTTGATATTCTTTCGTACAAAAATAATTATCAAACCAGTGGTCATGTAGAGATGATTTAATTTTGATTCCGCTCAGCGTCACCGTTTAAGTAAATAAGATTTACTCTTCCTAGAACGTGACAATAAATTTCTTTATAAAAAATAATGCGGAATATAATGCGGAATATAATACTTTACATGACCACTGGCACTATATTTTCTAATTCTAATATTATTTTATTATCGCGTTAAAATTACAATTATTATTATTATTATTTCGATTTTATTGCTTTTCTGTCAAATGTAACGATCGGAAAATGCGTTTACATATTCCTCTGGGTACTTATTGTTAACGATTTCCACAAAACAAAAAATATAAATATCGCTCACACAGCGAATGTTGTATAGATAAATATCAATTTTATATTTTGTATATAATTATTTTTCTTGTATAAATTAATCAAATAGAATTAGATCTGTGAATGTTGGGCGGGGAACACCGCCGCGAAATTCTACCATTTTTGGGTTCAACAAGATAATGGCAACCCACCAAAAAAATGTTAATTTAAGTTCTAACACGAGACATTACAATTGAGGTACTAAAATTTACGGCTATGAGACAATCAATTAATAGGACCAGTGCCCTTAGTACAAGTCTATTTCGTTTCCTCAAAAAAATCCGTTTACGTTTTTACCTATCATTGCTAAAAACATTGCAAGATGTGTTCGTAAACATTGCAATGAATAAGCGGAAACGTAAACAATAATCGTTTTGAGGAAACGTTACTCGTACTAAGGGCACAAAATATTTGATCGCTGGATTTAATTCTCTTGCGCCGTATTCAAGCGTATTGCGTTCTCGACAGATCCGCGCTATTCCGTCTATCTTTTGACGTATGCACTAAAATAGCGCGGATTGTCGAAAAAACGCGTGCGCCCAACATCGCTAACTAACATCGTATTGTTAAGTATTAATATTGAATGTTAATGATCTCACTTCATTGTCACGCGCCCGTGTTGCTATTGTGCCATTTTGCTACGAAACTTTACGTTAATTTTTATAAGACAACCTGATATAAGCTGAATTTTGATCCAAACTTACATGGAAATTTGAGCACCCTAAGGGTCCTATAATTTATTCTTGGTCAGTCATAATTGTCTCAAAAATTAGATTAAGTAAATTATTATATTTCTATTTATTTAAATGTATATACTTACTCATATCAAAAAATGTATATTTTATTTTATTATTGTTAATTAGGTTAGAAAAAAATCACAAAATTTATTTACAAAAACGCAGTAGCGAAATGGCACAATGCGTACACTTATATTTTAATTTATGTGGACATACACACGTACCAAAAAACTAAATGTTATATATGGAATGAAAAGCTGGACAGACAATACGCCGTGTCGACGATCGGGAAGACATCTAGAAGAGTACACAATATATTTTTGTTATGACTATTGTATCTTGTAATAATAAATTGTTAATTCATTTTAACGTGCGACTGGTTTTACTGTTTTCATTATTCGATGGCAATAACTCGGTGGGCGTGCGCCGCTCGACTCAACCTACCCACGGCCCACGAGTGTTCCATGTAAATTTTATTTCTAATATATGCATAAAGTCTTATTGTAAATTGTTTTTAGGTATGGATGTGTAATAAGGATAGTTGTAAAGGTATCATTTTGTAAGTGTATTTGTTTTAGAAATGACAGTCTGATCTCTTAAGGTTATGCGTTATCGGGAGCGGCCAGGCCGCCGTCCGTCGGACGCGAGCACTACCCTCCGCTGCCATGATTCCATTTTTAAAGCCAATATGTGACATTGACACTGTCATAGACAAAAATGTCACGGAAATGACAGTGACGTATTTTCTACTATTTTTGTGATGGCAACTTTTTTCTACTAGAGTAGATTTATGACAAATTAATTATTTTGTATTTAGGGGTTTAATCTTGAGGTCTTTTCCAAATATAAACCGCGTGACGACACTAATAAATGCTGATATCGACCTCAGGATAAATCTTATGATCCTTTTTTGTCAATTTGGGGGTTTTTATAGATGTCTAGATCCGTTAAGCATGTAACATCAGCGTAAAAAGTATTCCAAGAGATATCAGTACGAACATATATTTTACTGCACTGTATCTCTTGTCTGATTGGCATTTTTGAGTGGATATCGTGGCAACGGCAGGGTCCGATGCTTATGCCAGCTACTCGCGACTCAGCTTGTGGCGTCATTCGCAATAGCTCTGAAATGGGTTACGTCAACGTTAGATCCCCGGCCAGTATATTTGTAACGAAAAGTAACAACGGTCAACCGATGTAACCAATTTCTGAGCCCATCCGAATTCACGGAGCTAGCGCCTCTGTCAAATCCTGCCTGAACTATGTCAACAAGAAATTATTTATCTTTTGGAAAATTATTTTTTATGTATCACAAAATTTATTATATTTATTTTAGGAAGTGCTTTGTCGATTGTTATTTATCGTACCAGTGTTACGCTTCGTCATCGCATCGTATCGGGCAACACTAGTGCTACTAGTGTCATCTACCGACGTGTAGTTTAGGGACAGTAGAACTTCGCAATATCCTCTCGTTTCTTTGTGCAACGGTGCAAGCGGCGACGGAATGCTTCAAGAGTACAAATTCTGTATAAGCCCCTACTTGAATGTTAATTCTGAACGTTAATTTTAAACTCGAAACAGGGAGAAGGTATCGTGAGTGCGATTCTAGTATAGGTAGCGCGGGCGATGTCGTAGCCGGCGGGTCAGTCACCTCTGCCTTCGGTGTTGTCTCTTCCTTAACTAAATTATCTGTATCCTATTGCTACAGTGAATTTGATTTGCTATATCTTCCGACTGTATCCTCTTTTGGTGACACATAGCTGTATAATTATATAAATAGCTCAAACATAATTTCTGCAAATGTTAAAATGCTTACAATAGTCAATATAAAAAAAATCTTTTTACGTAAAATGCCAATGTGCGTATGTTCTTAAATTTTCCTGCTAATCGGCTTGACCAATTTTCATTAAGTTGTTCTACCTAAATAGTGCTAAGTTACATTTGAACACCATAGGTGGCTCTGCTGTTCCGAAGTATTTTTTTTTTTAATATTCCGAGCATTTCTATTATTCTTATTCCTTACATGAGTTGGTCCATTATCTAGTTATCTATAGTTGTGATATTTATTTAGTTACATAAATATATAGCTATGTGTAAACCGTCTTTCTCGTAGATATACCGCGGCGTAGCGCCCTATTAACACAGGTGTCACTGTAACGATAGGGTATTAGAGATGGTGCGTGCACTGTACGCGCGCGCACCGTATTAGATAAGAAATGTGTTATTAGAATTTCTAATTCATTTCTGATTTAGAAGTGAATCGCAAACGATTGTCTTCGCCGCGACGCTCCGTCGCGCGCCACTCGGCCGCTGTAAATTAAAACTAGGTCCGGCATTGTAAAAATATTACCGATTGTAAATATTTGGAGTCAAAATTTTTATACAAATTATTTCTTAAATATATTCTTGGAGCGAGTGGCGGACGACGGAGCGTGTCGGTCTGGCTGCGTAGACATAGTACATTCGCCAATTTGACATATTTATCTATGGATTGGTTTATGGATAGACCATTGGTCAGATCCATAGAGTCGCTGATCATGTGCTATACAATTGAACGATATTTTTTTCTAGAATTTGTACTATCCACAAACAAATCCGAAGGCAAATTCGTCTGGTTGGTCGTGTATTTATGCTTTAACGCTCCTCGTGGCACTGATTGGATCGTAAAACATCTCAGCTCCTTTTTCATTTCCTGGCCTCAACTAATTGTATTGCCAAGGAAATGAAAAACAAGCTACGAATGTATTTAGAGTCCGTGAGTGCCACCAAAGCGACGCAGCCTCGTCTGAGTAGATGACTAACTGCTGAAACGATTTGGCAGCATTATTCAATGTAATTGACGAACTTGCACATATAATTAACTATATGTAAAAAAGTTATAGAATTAATTTAATAAAATTATAAATAAAACTTCTTTGTATCATTTCCTTCCCCTTTTGAAACTTAAACATGTAAATATGAGAGAAATAACTCGTATCTTATATAATATAAAATTATTTGAGGGTACACAGAATTTTTTAATATATATATTTTTAATACATCTTCAAATTCTCATCGAACTATAAAAACCAAATAGTGACCACACCCTAAAAACCAATCTAATCCAATTTATATTTTTCTAGCAGAATCTTATTATTGTTCTTAAAATTGGAAATGTTTTTCCAACAGTAGCGCCACCTGTTCGTAATCTCATTTAAATGGAAATAGCGCCATCGATTGACGTAGAAATTACTTAATAGGGTTACGAAGTATTTACAAAAATGAATCTCCTATAGGCTCATAATTGTCTAGTACATTGCAATGCTCATTTCAATTGTTAAATTTCATATCACACACAAATTACATTACAATACTCTATATTTACGGAACTCTTATAAAATTATAATGTCCTAGTACATTGAGATGCTCATTTCATCTATATCCTCCTGTCTCTCGTGAAAGAAGCCTTTTAACAACGTTTTTTGCAAACGCCTTCAATTCATATTTACATTAATAAATCTCCAACAGAATGATGCAATCCTAGTACATTGTCATGCTCATTTCGACTTCAAAATAAAAAAACGAAACCCATACAGTTCCGACGAAAAGTAAACAAAATTGAAATATTGATTGAAAGTACTAGAATCACATGATTCGGTTGCAAATAATCAACATTTGTAAATATTTGACAGATAAAAGACGTTGACAGGCAAGTTTTTATTCAACTACCCTCAATTAGGTTTTATTTTTGATTGCGTATAAATACCTTTACAAGGAGTCCTATATGAAGGAAATTGATTTAATGAAAAATGACAAAAACGCGATTCCATATTGTAAATAGGCAACAGTGGTGAGGCGGCAATGGCATAGATAAGGTTAATGATAGGATCTTCGACTTTTCTCGAATTGCCTCTTTTTTTAAACCTCAACGCAAAGACGTGTCAAAAGTTTGACAAGTATATCTGTCTGGCTAACTTAGTCCTCAGGATAGGAAGCAACGCATCTGCAGTCAGCGTCAAGACTAATCTTATTTAGTTGTTTGTTTGTAGTTGTGCGTCCATGGGCGCAGTGGCCACCATCAAGGCTGCATGCTCGTACTTCTACATTATAATGTAAATATTATAACAATTTCATAATCGAAAAATTTATAAATAAAAATTCAAATTTATGATCAATATTTTATTACTATACATTCGACGATTAGAAACATCGACCAGCGACCAGAACATTACACAGTATTATATTAATTACAGAAAAACGACAGGAAACTGTCATACAATAATGCTCCAAGATCAATTGTCTATGACACCAACAATAAACAAACAATAGACATTTAACCAAAGACAAATAACAGGAATGTAAAAGATACTTACCTACTTTAATTTCTAATATTTTGAGTAAAGGATACAATCCGTATTAAAGCTGACTGCTCATTGGCGACAATCGTTTGATCGCCTGGTAATAAGCAACTGCCAAAACTACTCTCAAACTGCTATTAATTGTTCGACAACTAATCAGTAGATTTATCATCAATACAGACGCGAAGAAATTCGACTGTTGACCGATTCCAATATATGTGCATAATTAAAGATCGGTAATCGGTCGCTCAAGCAGCAAATAAGAAAACCGGAGAACACTCTAAGCGACTAGACTGTAACTTTAGCAACTAAAGTGGTAGTAGTAAATGGGCAGTCAGCCTTAATTTTCTACAAAAAAGTTCTTTGGTAACATTCAGGCTTCAACATCTCAACCTCTATTTAAACCTGGAAAATTCCAGAAAAGATACATCCCATAGCAATTTTCTTAAACATAACATTTTAGACACAATTACAACGACCCTTTACTCTTCCAATAAAAATGGCACCACATATTATTGGCAAAACAAAAATACGCATAATAATATTTCGACTCTCTCATAATACTTCAGCCAGTGACTTACAACTACAAAACATACGTGCTTACACTAAATATGTATTTACGTACCTATCTAACCTACACCCAGCTTAATTCTATGGCTATGTGCACAGATCAAATATCACATAGAAATGTCTTCTACAAACAAAACTATAGTCTACAAACCAAACTAGTCATCTGAGAGATGGCTGTTCTTTTTATTAATACATCTTCCTACAGATGCAACGGAATGGAACATTTAATTTGTAACACGAATGGACTTTTACTACTTACTACTTTGTCGAATTTGAGACGAATTCGAATTCAGGTCTTAAAATCAATCTTAAAGTGGTATACATTATATTCGAATAGCTGTGATACTCAACTTAATATAACGGCTTATTTAACGTGCCTTTTAAGCATAGAACAACTCATAATTAGCTAGCTTCTTATTTTTATTTATATGATTACGAATCTATACAGCGCCACCGATGCATACAAACACATCGAAAGTAACTACGCGTACATAACATTTCTATTTGCTACTTGTTCTGTGACTTAATGAGTATTTCACATTTGAACATAACATCAAGGATAAAACAACGAATCAACGTAATATCTATGACACATCGTAACAATAAGCTCGGGATAGAGCACCCTAAGGGAAATGGTCTACAATAAACGTACATACATCCATACAAATAAGTTTAAATACACTTTATACAATGAACTTAAACATAATACTAGATATTTGGCTAAAAGATAAGCTTTAGGATTTTGATACTGCCTTTGTTATACAAGAAAGTTAATTATTCAAACAAAATACATACAATTTTACAATTTTTCAGGTAATATGCAAATTACGAAATCAAGTACTAAATCTTAATAAAGGTGAATAATAAAGTACTTAATATTTTTCGTTATAAATAAACGAACATTCAAAAAGAACTATATTTACAATTTAGATAAACAATCAAAAATATTTGTTTTGCTAATAATTACGATCAATAGTAATATTTAGAGTACTTTATAATAATATTAACAGGAAGATAGACATGAACAATTATAAGGACTGTGTACCTAAAATTGGACAAAAACATTTCAAATGACGACATAACAAAGAAGAACTATAAAAGAGATATGTAAAAATGTCTTATACATTTTTTTAATACAGTGTGCTTTTAAAATTATTATTCATGTTTTTAAGTACTACTTTGGTCCGTATTGTGTGTATTAAATTTACTTTTATAAACAAAACAAAATCTGTAGGCAAATTATTACAATTTCACGTAAGATTAATTTAAATACGAGTATCGTTACGCAAACACTTAAACATTTTTAATAAATCAAAACTAAAGTAAGAAAAAATACTACACAGTCCTTATATTTTTTAAAATTGTATATCATAATTATGAATAAGAATTGGAAATACACGTAAACATACTTTTAAATATTTATCCACAAACATCAAAGTAAGATGTTTTTAAAATATACATCGAAAATTCGAAACAGACTCGTACCGATAAGAAAATATAGGATTTTCAATATGATTATAAATAGATGAATTCGTAGCTAAATTATATTAGGTTGGGGAAAAAGTTTCTTCGCATTTTTTAATAAAATTCAAAATATTTTTTAATATAGTTTATTTACAT
>DWLI01002783.1:0-12669 GCA_018249915.1 Cecropterus dorantes dorantes
TGTTATAAATACATTTTTTTCTTACTAACATTTATTTAGCATAACTAGATAAGTTAGGACACAGGGTCAAACAAATAATTCGCAAAGAAACTGAATTAACACCAAGCCAACTGCCAGTACAGCTCTTACTCAGGTGAATGTAAAGAATAATTTCTTTGTAAGAAATGATATTGAAAGCAAAATATTTTTTAATAAGTTCGCAAAAGTATAAAAACAACAGATAAAGGTCATAATAGGACAATAGTTCGCTTTGGCAAGCAAAACAAAATATTTTATCACAAGAAGTGATATAAAAGTTTTGCAAAGCAATTCATTTATTTACAAACACCTTTACTTGTCTATAACAATGTATGCACTACATAATATAAACATTGGACCAGCGTGATAATTGAGAAACTTAATAGCGGCAAATCTTTTCTCATACAATACTTCAAAGAAAAATGAACTTACACATGAATATTCTAAATAATTTGTTATTGATTTCAAAATACTAATTATTAGTATGTTCATCTGTAGACTAAAACAGATTGTTAAGCGCATTTGGTAACTTACTATTGTTAATCATCAAAAAATATATATCAGCCAATTAGCAGGTGCCAATAATTTATTATATTCTACCAACAGATATATAAAGTATATATGAAACATGATTGTACGACATAGCATGAACACCATTCATAGCAATACAAATTACATGATATAGTAGTAATAAGCTATACAAACAAGTAGCATTAAATATTTTTAAAAGATAAAATATAAGCAATATACTCACTTATTCATCTTCACATCTGGGAACTCGGTAATTATAATCTGATTTGATTTTACTAAGAGATTGTCACTTAATTGACATGTAACAATATTGAAATCAGTGAATGTCTTTAGAAAATCATATGAGGCTCCCGATGGAAAACTATTCGATGTTACCACTGTCTTGTATATAGTCTTATATGCATTCTGAAAAATAATTTTATATGCAATCAAAACATAAACAAGGTAAATTAAGAGGACTAAATTTACACTCGGTGCAAATATATTATCAAATATCACTATTAGTCCAAATAAAATAATTTATTTGTTACATTTAAGTCCATGCAGAAACTGCTTATTACGTTAAGGGATTTTATAGACACTAGATTTATTTTACATACACAATTTATATAATGATATAACTTTTCACAATTGAGGATCACAATCATCATCGTGAGGTTATGAGACAGTTAGGCAAACCTTTAAAATTTTATCTAATAGGCATTGTGCAAACTTCAAACAAATATATAATATCATTTAGTGTACATAATAATACCTACAAAAATCATAATTTTGATGAAATCCAATTAGATTAGATAGATGGTAAGCGGTGATATTATTAGGACAAAGAAATTGTTATTGAGATATTATTGATTGTTTTTAGTATTCTTTTATTTCCAGCAAAATTTCTAAAGGCAAAGGTAACTGAAATTATAGAAAACAGAAAAGTTTTAGAACTTTTCTGCCAAGTCCTTAAAAACTTTGAAGTAGATGTAACTCGTAACAATAATGGGTTACGCTTATAGGTATACTAGTGCTAAGTACATAGAGTATGATATATCTTATGATTTTAGCCTAATGTTATTACGGAATTCATACATTTTAATATGTTATGGGTGCTCACCATATGTGGTTTTTGAATTTCTTTTTGCCACGGTCACGGCGAAACCACCGCCGTGGCGACGATCCATATAACTAGGTCGAAATATCCGCAAAAAAAAACCTTGTATCGTGTGTACCCGTAACATATTATAAGGCATATTTTATACGGTTAACTTTGCATTCGGATCAAACTAAGTTGTATTTTGATTGATAAGATTTCATAACTCCCAGAATGAAAAGTAATGAAAAATACTTGCTAAATAAATTTAGACCTGGAATTCATTGCCCTTGAGATATTCCTTTGGATGAATCAGAAAAGATTACCTTGTTCATGTATTAACTTGATGGATCGGAACTAGACCAATGGAGACGCGATGATTGATGAGAAACGACACACTGTTCTGGTTCACAATTTATTGTATTTTGGTGTTACTTTTGCGGCGTATCTATAAGTCTATAGTCTAACCAGACTAGAATAGTGCTTTAGTACAAAATATAACGGTTCCTTGAAAACAATCATGCTTTACGTTTTTGCCCATACACAAAGTACAGTCACGAGCATAAATATATGAGTATGAGCTCGTCAGCAAAAATATCTATCCCAAGAAAAAGTTCAATAATATAAGTCTGAACGAATGCAGCAAAAAAGTTAATGTAAGTATGGAAAAAGTACATTCATAAAAAAAAACTCGTAACGTAATCGCTTAAATTTGGTTTGATAGAAAAAAAATAATGACAATTATACCATACGTGTCACTAACCATTTATTATTAATTAATTGTAATAATATTTGGATTTCAATCATCAAATACTCTAACT
The DNA here is from genome assembly GCA_018249915.1 of Cecropterus dorantes dorantes. NCBI lineage: Eukaryota > Metazoa > Arthropoda > Insecta > Lepidoptera > Hesperiidae > Cecropterus > Cecropterus dorantes. The sequence continues at coordinate 2,449 of DWLI01002783.1, forward strand.
TATTTTGCTTTCAAGCAATATAAAGTTTACTTTTACTTACAAAATAAAAATAGAACGGCATAGCGGAAATTGGATCCGAATGGTCAAAGATAAGCTACAGAAACTCTGAAATTCAATTGAAAATAAGGAAAGGACAGGAAGCGCGCTTAAAGACGAAATTATTGCATTCAGAGCCTGTTCCATATATTATACTCTAAATTGTTGAATATGAAGATTTAATTTGTGAAATGTCATTCAATAAATTTATACTGATGTTAATAATATAAACAGATGAGAAATACAAAGCCAGAGATATAGATTTAATTATTTAAATGTTGGCGAAATTTTTTGGATCAGGTAGTTTACACAAAATCCTACTAATATAGATAGACACATATTTTGTAAAAAATCTTTTAAAAAAATGTCGCCCAACGTGGGGCTCGAACCCACGACCCTGAGATTAAGAGTCTCATGCTCTACCGACTGAGCTAGCCGGGCTGATACACGTACATTCTAAATTGTTTAAGTATTATAAAGAGTTGTACAAAAATACTTCTTTCTTTATGCTTTATATATATTAATAACAATTATATATATTAATTAACACCCTCAATAGTATTTGTAACTAGTGATATTCAAAAATAATTATAAACGCACGAATTTCGAATTATATTTAGAATTTTACCAATTATTCCCAAGTTCTTCGAAATAATAATAATTCGAATATGCAACCGTACTAGACAAAGTATAAAAAGTATTTGTAGTAATAAAAACAATAAATGTAGTAATTATATAATTTATAACATAAAATCTTATTGAATATGCATTACGTAATAATAAGTTTGGTAATAATTAAATTAACTGTATTATTACTGAAATTATTACCTGGTAACTTCAGTACATAGTCACAGATTACTGGGAGAAAATACTGATGGAGTGTTTGAACTTTTCTGCCATGAATGCGTGATGTATGTATGTGCTATTTTGTTTAATTATGACATTTAATTATATGTAATGGTCTTGTTTTTCATAATGTTATTTGATTATGTGTCTGATATTTGTGTTAATATTTTTATTATCTTTAATTATTCTTTATTATTAATTCAAATTTTGTGACATTATCATAATAATTAGTGTAATTCGTCTATCCGTACTATTTAATTAATTAAATATAACTCAAAAAACGGAACAACTTTAAATGTATGCAATCTATAGCTTGCGTCATCCCTATTTGTATATTAATGCACAAGTTAGTTACTCGGTAAGTTAGCCGAAGGTGACCAATTATCTTTGAAAGTTGTTCAAGAGACATTTAGTTACAGAGAGAATACATTTAACTAGTCTCCACCTGTAAGTTCGTTTTCGGTTTCGGTCGAGTTTCAGCAAAAAACGGGTTTCGGATTAGTTTCGGCAGGTTTGCCAAAACTACGACCAAAACCGAAACTGCATTCGGGAGTTCTCATGCTGTGAGCGGTCGTTTTCGGCGCATTGGATTCAACTTAAATAAGACCATGAATAATATTTAAAAGAAGAATCTACCTACTTAAATAAGGGGCAGCTAGAAGAGCGGTCAAATGAAAAAAAAATCTCATCTGTAAGCATTGTTACCACATATGAATCTGTTCTTCTATTCTGTGACGTGTCAATACGTGGATGATATCCACGACGATGATCGAAAACCGTTTAAAAGAACTATGTTAAGTGAACACCTGAAATGACATTGGAGTGTAAGAAAATGACTAAACCACGATTAAAACAACATAGCCTCGATTTGCACCCCCTCCCCCTCCCTCCACACTAACATTCTTGATCTGTCCCTCCCTGTAGAGAATCCTGGCTACGCCCTTGGAAATACCTCACCTATTGTTTGTAGACGCAATGAATGTTTTTTTTAATGGGGGATTGTTATGTTGATTATTTATCAATATGTGACGAAATCGCGAAGTATGAATACAGACCGAGACTAAATTAATATAATAACGTTTTCTTTATTTTTCACTCAAAACAAAATCCTTGTAAAAAGTTTCGGCCGAAACCGAAACTGAGACCGTTGCCGAAGTTTTGTCTCGGTTTTGGTCGCAAAAACCAGTTTCGGTCAAACACTATTAAATGTAATGTTCATTTCCAACCACTCCAAGGTTCCTTATAAAGTAGTCCCACTGTAGGATTCCTTGAAAGCGCATATTTCAAAGATTAATAAGACGAGTACCGATTGATAAAATTACAATACTCCTTTTTACCATTTATGAGACAATACTTCGTTTTTATACACAATGCAAAAAGTTGAGATTTTCGATTCTTCCCTAACTAACCAATTAGCCTCTAAAATATTTCAAAAGAGGTAATTGATGAAAAATAAATTAGACAATTTAGAGCCGGGTCAGTTACAAAAGGCTGAAATAATAACTCAAAGGTTCAGAATTTTTGATTAATTACTTTCACCAAGTTTCCTTGGATCCTCTTGTCGCGGTAATTTCAAAAGGTATCTGCTCGTTCACGCTGATTAAGTTCCGGAGGAAGGGTATGGATATATATATATACTACGTTCTATTGTATTGATGATAATCATATATTTTAGCGTATTCTATTTACCACCAAACCTGTTTAATTTACATAACATAAATGTGGGATCATTGATTATTAGGTACTTACCATTAAATTTATGCCTGAATGATTACATGCAAACAAATATTTTAAACTAGCTTATTTCCGCGGTTGTTCGCGCTGGGGTCACGTCTATCAGGGTAATGAGTATCCTGTACGTTAATCTAGATTATAAATTATATATGTGCCAAGTACATTGCAAGGTATGGTCAAATATGAAAGCGTAAGCGTGCAATGTATGAATTTATGCATATCACGTATGAATTTATGCATTGATTGTTTTGAGGAAACGCAATAAATTCGTAAAAAAGCAGGGGTTCCCAAAGTGCACGCCCTGATGCGCCGTAGACATAAAGAGGGACGCCTTGAGTCACTTGCATTTGACTGAGAAGTTATTCTACTTGTTGAATTTTTGTTTCTCATAATTTATTTTGTTTTCCATTTTCTTTGAAAATGGTCATAAATATAGTAAAAACACTAAGTCTCATATAACTAAATAACTGTAAGTATAACTGTGTTGTATATACCTTTTTTTCAATCGTGTCTATATGAAGTAACTAGCTAGGGTAGGGCGCCGTGATAAAATACTAAACTTGTAGGTACGCCAGTGTAAAGATTGGGAACCCCTGTACAAAAGGTATTGAGCTGTACTTAAATATGTACGTGACATTGATAGGCAGAACAACGTCACTTGATCTCACTGTAATTCTCATCTACGGATTATGCTTCATATATAAGCGAGAAAAGTAGGAGTAAATATAAACTAGTTCATACATTGATCCAATAGTAATGACGTTTGTCACGCTTCCCCTTTGTAACGAAGTAAACCGAAATTGGACGAAGCTGTCAATAAAATCCACTTAACGACCTGATGCTTTAATATATCATTGCTTCAAATTGTATCAGCAAAATTACGTATTTTTTGCGTGATTATGTTTTATTTTACTACATAGTAAAGCTCTATATTCTTAGGTATGAATGTTAATCTATTAATGCAAAATAAGACGCATTACTGAAAAGCAGAAGCACTGAAAGGCGAGGTATTCAAAGGAAAAAACTTTTTTTTTTTAATTTGTATATATTAATATTTAAGAGGTAAATCTCTTTATTTTTAACCGACTTCGAAAAGAAGGTGGTTTTATGTTCGACTGTATGTATTTTTTTTAATGTATGTTCATCGATTTTTCCCCCTATTTGTGGATCAATTTCCAAAATTCTTTTTTTATGTATAAAATTAACACAAATATATATGTAAATAAAAATCTGGTAAAAAAAAGCATTTATAAAGCGATAAATAACAGTTAGGTATGTATTGGTCAACAAAATTTCAAAACTATAGTAACAATTTCATCAAAGCGTCATCGCGTCGGGTGACCGCTGAGGTTTGGATGCAATAGGTCGGCTTCGTTAAAACTTACTTCCGAAAATATATTACTTTGTTTGTCAGTTACGATAAGTTTTTGTGATTGCCCGCTTACTCTCATGTATGGTGACCATTCTAATCTGGACCAGCAATCATATCGAATAGAAACTCTGTTCTGTATGAAGTTGTTAAACCGTAAGCAGATATCTAAATTCCCTGGATTATATTAACTCGGAAAGTCTAGCAAACTAAAGGGACAAAAGAAAATTGAATTGTTTCTAAAACAAATGGATTTCCAACACTGAGACGAAGTTACCCTCGAACAAGTCAGTGGAGCGTTGGAAACATCGTAAGATTATAAAAACAAAGAATTACCAATAATGAATAATGGCGAAACTTGTTGGAATTAATTAATTTTGTTTGCTCGTGCAAAAGTTACTCTTAGGAATATCTTCTTACTATTTATTTAGAGAAAGAGTAACAAGACTCCACAGTTTGTTGAATTTCTAGAAACATAGCTACTTATTCCTAGGATCAATGGTTACACTTGCTAGGCAATGCTTAAGCGTTTTCGTCAGTAGAAACTTCTTATTACACCCACTACAACAAAAACAACAACAACACCTATACATTTATATATAAAACTAACTAAAGCACTCGTGTTATACATATCCGGCTCGAAGAACCAAAATGTTATATATCCGGAACGAAGTATCAAGATGTTGCAGTACGTAAAATAATTAAATAAAAAAAGATGATTTTCTTCATAGTAATTCTATATTGTAGACAATTTTGACAACAACCAAAACAAAAATACAACGCAAATATTTTTCTTATATTTCTTTTTCTTTTTAATCAATAAAACTAATAAAACCTCTCAAACAACTCGTGCTTCGTTACGGGACATAAAAATAGTCGCCATCTTTAAATAGTTTTCTCGCAGATTTCTATTATTGCTCGTATTAAGTATAGCCTATGTTCATCAGGAATAATGTAGGATACTAATGGTAAAAGAAGAATGATATATTTGACCCCAACAGGTGGTGCTGTTGTTGTGATATATTACAGAATACTACATTATTTATTTCTTTGCACATCTCGGTCGCATAGTAATCTGTTTGAAACTGTTTATCTGTACTAATGTTATAAAGCAGTAGAGTTTGTTTGGTTGAACGGGCAAAACTCAGGAACTACTGGTTCGAATTCAAAATTTATTTTTTGTTGAATAGTAAAATTATCGAGGAAGGCAGTATGTATGGCATGTTGTTTATTTTTTATGTAGTAGCGGGTGAAATCGCGAGGCACAGCTAGTTTGTTCAATAAAAACATTGAATCTTTGAATCTTACCTAGTGTAGCCGCGGCCTTACGCTATCAAATGTAGATAATATAGATAACATACGTAGACGCGTAAAATATGGATTTCGAAATAACTTTTCTTCAACACACTTATTTGCATATAGACAACAATAAAATCGTTATATTCATTATTTTTGTCATCATGGATTTGAATAATCCATTGGGTAAGGACTAAAATTTAATTGATTTTAATTCAGCAATGTAAATATCGAGGTAGGAGAATTCAATTATTTTAGGTGTAATATATAACGTAGAAATCTTTTTAACCCTTCAAGAAAAACTTTGGAATTGGAATTCCTTTCATGGTGCTTATCCATGTAATACACTTGTATATAAAGAAATCTGTTCAAGAGAGGCCGGGACCCGCCGGTTTGGCGAAGCTTACAGAAAACTTTAAACCGACCATTCGGTTAACTCCACTAAATAAGACAAACATAAATATCATTCAGTATCTTTTTCTGCTCAACCAGTTTCAGCCAGCTTATTTTTCCCGCGGCATTTGCTCTTTTAAGTGCCATCAACCGCAAAAAAGTCTATACAAATGTAAAACTACGTTATAAATTTTATAAATATAATTTTCAGCAATTTTGTGGCATTTAGTGCTTATCATAACAAGATATTAATAAAAAATATAGTCTAAATTCAAAACTGATTATTTAGTTGAAATCAATCCGGCTCTATTTCATATGAGATGACGTATCTGTCATTTATTGAGATAAAACACCTGTTCTACACATATACTCGTATTCTAAGGTGACGATAGCCGGCAGCCATTACTTACTTTTACGTTTACTACTGTAATCCGTTAAAACAACGTAAGTTACATAAAATGTATGTTTATTTTAGAACACATCTCAACATCGTATTTTTTTAAAAACAGTTCGGATACGGATACAAATACGGATCATTAGTGTCTGTATCCGGGAATACGGATACGGATTTGAACAAATTTACTTACTTGATGCGCGAGTCGTTGAAGCGACAGTTGCTTAAGTGACATATTTAGGCCTTTACCTGTACGAGTTTGTTAAATTTCGTCAAAACAATATTTTTTTTATGTTTTCCCTGTCATGTAAAATACACTGTCATTGGATGTACCTACTGACGTGAAATGTTTACATATTTGGTTTTTGCAATATGAAGCGAAATATATGATTTTAATAAAATATATTTCATAATATTTTATAGCTACCTATTCGCCTAAATACATGTAGATCTTAATATTACGTATAAAAGATTAGTTTAAGATCCGACAAAATGTAACGGATACGGATAGGTGTAGATCATTCTTTTGCCTCGGATATCTGCGGATACGCACGGCACTTCACTAGTTTATGTACATAACTAAAATAGATTTGTGTATGAGTGATTTCCGATAAACTAGGGTACGGGAGAAATTAATCAACATCGTTATCAAAATAATTACGGCAGACTCAATTATTTCGAGCACACGGTCGTTTAGACCCGCCGCATATTAAAGGGGCTTTTAAGAGGGTTATGAGGTCTGGCGACGGTGAGGTCCGTATTCAGGGGGTTCAGCGGACCGTAACTGAGCTACAGGTGACAAGACTAATGATAATTCGTAAGGGTTACATACTCGTATTTTAATTGTTTCCATTGTTTAGTATTGTTTGTATTACGGTATTACATTTACTCGAGCGAATTAGAAGGAGGGTAATGTTTTTGAGTGTATCTATGAATGTCTCTTCTCTTGGCATGCTCTACTGCTCATGGACGTGGAAATTACGTGATGATAAGCAATTACTGCCGCTATTGAACATCTTTAATTAATTCCAGATGACCCCTGAGGACTAAGTCGGAATGCTTCGGATAAGCCAAAACACAATAGGGTGTAACACGCATTATTTTGCGAAAATATATATTAGTGATGATGCTTTCGGAGTTGAACAACAAAATGTTTTACAACATTTAGCATGACCATTGTGTATCGTACAAAGAAAAATATTTGATGAGTAATGACTAATTCAATTTTATGATATAAAGCGTTTGTAAAATAACAGTTTGTATTTTAGCCGATGCAATAATAATATAAAAAAAAATATTTGTAAAAATACATACGAGTATAACTTACATAATAAATTTCAAGTAAAAAGTTCAACTTATCTAAAAATAACGATAGAACGTAAATAAATTGTGAAAATAGTATAATTTTTGTTGAAGTGGAAATTCAGTTGACATTTTAAACGTTTCATCGCAAACCCTTAAGCATTTTCTACAAAAATGTCGCTCATGATCCACAAAGCAATTTCAACATCATTACGAGAGTAATCGGGTCAAAGATTCCCGTTCTGGTTCCAATTATTTCAGGCACTCGGTCTCAGAGACCCGCAAACTATTACGGTGCAGGTAGGGTTAATGGGCCCTACGACCAGTCGAAGCTTACATTGAGTGGGGCTGGCGACCCGTGTGATTCGACTGAGCCGTACGTGACAAAACATTTTGTGGGGTTTTACTTACAAAGAAAAGATCCTAAGATATATGGTTGCTTGTTGAAATGTTTTATTGTCCCTTTCACGGGGTTACGAATAATGCTTTTTTAATACGTAATAGGTATTCAGTGGTATAAAGGACTATAGGTCGCATCTCGATCGGGTGAACTAATAGAAGACGGAGGGTAACCGCTGGATTACGGTGGCTTAGTGCCGGTCAGAGAGGCGTGACTAAGGAAGGCGTCCCGCAGTGGACCGTCAGGGGTGGTGTATGGATGACTCATGATACGCGGTTTTAGTCCAGTTGCAACACACAGTTGCACAGTTGAAACACCGGTGGTCTGTTCTACCGTAACGCAACTACATCGAATTTTGTAAAGTGATAAAATCAAAAACCGCATATCATGAGTTTCCGTTACATATTGACATAAGTGTAAATCATTTGTGAATTCTAATCCTAATACACATTTGGATTTCCTTTTGTGACTTATATACCATGGACAACACACAAAGACACAAATACCCAGACCCAGAACAGAAATCTAAATTGATCGTTCAGATATCTGTCTGCTCGTGATCGAACCCGAACCCGTTGTCAGACTGGTATGGTGACCGATCCGCCACGCTAGTTGTAAAGCAAGTATATTATGTTAACGTACATAACTTGCTATAAAATTGAATAAGTAATTAAAATAAAAGCGCCTTAAAGAAATTCCGATAAAGTAATTAGGTGAATACTTAACCTATATTATAATTGAATACCTATTTTTGGTGAGCTTGTAATTAATTATGTTGATGATATTTTAATAAATGAATTAACGAACATGCTAAAAAATCGATATAAGACTTAATTAACGAAGAAAGTAAACGTACTAGTAATGAATGAAGTAAGTTGTAGCAGTAAATAATTAATGAATTAATTAATTAATTAATTAATGAAGTGATTATAATGAAGCATACGACTTCTTATATGAGATCTTCATCGTCATCTCTCAACAGCATTAATGCACTTCTAAGCCTACGCTACCTACTTAAGCCTATTGATATAGACTAGCTATATCAATCATATAACACTTATAAATATGAAAGCAATCGCTTTGATATTTGTATTTTCTGAAACATGTTTGTTTCCAACAAGACCCATGTAGTCTAGTAACTTTACATAATATGGATGTAACAAACATGTAAGCAGTCCGTCTGACGTATGTGGTCACTGTAGCCCATGGGCATCTGTAATCAGCTCCATATACATATAATTCTAAGGGTTCTACCTAAAGTCAGTCACAGTAGCGTTGATACTCCCAAGAACTAAAATGGTCGCCTCATATAAAATGCTATGCGATGGGACGTCCTACCCTCCGGATCTCTCATGCTGCTGCCGCTGCCGGAGCTGCAGCTGTGTCAACATAAGGGCAGTGGGCAAGGATTTTCGGGATCGGGCCTCGAGAGGAAACCTCTTTACCCTGGCAATTCTCAAGGATATCGAATACCTCCTGGATCCTTAACATTTATACATAATAATACAATGTTATTGAAAACTTTGTACAAATGTAAAAGATATATTCAATCCTCACTGTTTATTGGGTGGTTCCGTACTAAATGCGTAGCCCTAGGCCCTAGGATGCGGTATACCACCAAAACGCAAGAACTGCTTCACGGTAGAAATAGATACTGTTGGTAGGTATCAACGAATCTGGTTGACTAGGGAGGTCACTAATCAACCACATTCGTTCTACCTTCCAACGGTTAATAACTGAGAACAAATTTTCTGCAAGAGTAGTGGATATAAACACGTGTTCAAAAATTTCATAGCTCTTAGCTCTCGCCAATACCCTTGACCTACTTGAGCGTTTATCTCATTTGGTAGCTGAATACTTTGACGGCGCGGAATTAGATCATCTCCCATTGCATTTGACGTGTACAGGTATCACAATAATATAATCTGGATGTATAATGCACTGAATATATGAGCTCAGCGCATTATCTGTATAACAAATAATCCTTGCAGATTAAATTTTCGTACTTAAATGTTCTTCTCCTACTAGAGCTTTAATATACATTCTTCACTTATAGCCCCTCACTTATAAGATTCTGTAGTGGGTGTCATGGACCCACACAAATACACAAATACCTAGAACAGAAATCTAAATTCATAATTCAAATATATAGGTGATCGGGCATCGAACCCGGAGGCCACTACATTCCAGATCTGTATGATGACCGTTCCGCTATGGGGTTCAAATCAAAATCATTTGACGAAGGTTCGTACTGCTCTATGAAATGACGCTTTTTATAAACAAAGTATAGTTTTTATACTAAAAAAGGAGAATTCACTGTACATATGTCTAAAGAATACCTTCACAAACATCTAGTCACAAAGCAGAAATGTAGATATTAAGTCTTAGGTAGACCGGGAATCGAATCTGAAATCTTTTGCATATCCGACCAGAATCGTGTGCCTCGGAAAG